>CM029376.1:15255140-15495140 GCA_017165825.1 Hepsetus odoe
TTTTCCTGTTGCTCTCATGGCAGTTTTAAAAAAGCAAGAGTCAAAGAAAGAGGAACAACTTTTTTCTCCCTTCTTGTATATCATTTTTTTTGCCCCTCTTCGAATGCCTCATATTGCATTGCTTTGCTGAAATCTAATTTGAGAGAAAAATGGCAACCCAGCTGTTCTTTTGACAGCGAATCACCAAAACATGGGTTCTTTCAGCTCAACACTCATCCAGCAGTCCACCCTCATCTGCACATCAATGGAACCCTTCTCTTGTCTTGAAGGCTGCAATTAAAGTAGTTCGCAGAGCTGTGGGTAATTTACCGTCCCTTTCCCCTCTCTCTCTCTCTCTCTCTCTCTCTCTCTCTCTCTCTCTCTCTCTCTCTCTCTCTCTCTCTTCTCTCTTTCTTGCTCCTGATGTGTCTTACAGATAACGTGTGAGACGTGTAGGTGGAGTGAAGCAATATGGACTCACTTACGCTGAGACGAGAGCTTTATGATTTATTCACAGGCAGGGCTGGAATAAGCGGCTAAAGGTTGTGTTCTCAGTCTGCAAACCGGCTGATGACTCCTGCTCATGCTTTTCTGCCCTGACTGCAGGGATGAAAATCTCAGCCTTCAACCTTTCAGCGCAACTCAGCACAGTGCAACACACAGCTCATCACAGTGTTCCTCTATTCTTCTGTTTCTACTGTTTATACACTCACATTAGTAGCAGCTGTTGTCTGACCCTTTTTAAGATTATAATATATAATACCGATTTCTATCTGTATGTCTGCTAGGGGGTGCACTGAGTAGTTAAAACCACTTGTTTGGGCTCTATGCAGCAGTTTACTTGTAGTTCACAGCGGTTTACAGAACAGAATCAGTTTTAACTAAACATTTTTGATTCATTGTCATATCTTTCCTTACCAGTGATGAGATTTTTTTTTTTATATGGAAAAACAGTTCTGTCTTTTTAAATGTAGATACCTTTCATTTGCATTATTCCTGCCTTTGGGCATGCACATGCTTGTGTACATGAGCCCTCACATTGCACCAGCTCCACTTTAGAAATGCATACAGAATCTACAATCACCTGAAATAAAATTAACACAAGCTTTTACATACCATGCAAAACAAAAATGGCTTTTCTCAGGATTACAAATAAGCTAATGGAAAGCTTCCCACCATCCTCCCAGTAATTGCCTGCTAAAGCACTGGTGCATCCTGTAATTGGTTTGCCTGTTTCAATTGGTAATTGTCCTCTCAGCACCCTAGAACATGCATCTGCAGTAGTACAGTGACCAAAGGCTCTTTGAAGCAGCACTGTGGATGGCTGTGGATCACTCTCCGCAGGGAGATACATGGATTAATTATGCCACCCTCCAAAAATAGGTAAATAAATATCTATATAAAATCAGTGTGGGCTTGAAACTATCAGTAGGGTGTAATTACACAATTGGTGCTGCAATGTTCTAAGCAACATTTTTTATAAACAAGCTTATTAAATTTTGTAGTGGCCTCAATTAAGTTGTTTGCCAGAATAAGAGCTACAGATGAACCAGTTCTTTCCAACTTTCTACTACAATGAATCAAATGTCATGTCCATTTTATTTTGAGAACGATGACTATGAACCATTTTTTCGAAGGTTACAATATGCTGTGCTTTAAACTTCTGTGCTTTTACACTTTCACTTAGTTGCAAAGTTGGGGTGGTTGTTGAGTGTGTGAATGGAGAAACAGCAGCCGTATGATTCTCACAGCATGGAGCAGCCTGATGAGCCAGAAATCTCATAGCTACTCCAGTTGTGTTTCTAAAACACAGACCAGTAGGAGGGAAGGCTGGCATGTTATTTACAGGATTTCTTTCCATTCAGAAAAGAAGATTTTTAAATAGTAGATTTTAAAGCACCCCAGTCCTCTTTCTCCCATGTATTTTATTTCATCCTTTATATTTTCACCACGACTTTGTGAGTTTATGTACCAAATGAAAGTGAGTATAAATGAATGTACCAAATGAAATAATTTATAATGTGAAAAATTTCCAAGCTCTCTTTATCACTCAGATAAGGTTTATATTTGCATTTGTGCCTTTAAGACTCATAGGCAGATGACTCGTTTCTGGGTGGCAACCATGCAATTATCTTTTTTAAAAAGCAGATTATGCTGAAACTTTCTTTTTAACTTCAAAGCACACAGAGCCAAATTGGAAAGGCGGAGCTATGTAAATGTGCTGGTTTTTATGACAAAAACAATGAATTCAAAGCAGGTTTTTGCAGCTTAGTTTCCATACAGCTTACAGTTGGTGTTTCATGGTATGTGCCATCTAAATTGGTTGTTAAACTTCCCTCCCATAGAAATTGCTTGCGCGTGCAACACAATTCTTGAATGTTCTCCATTGCAGAGTTTACTGTTATTTTTATTCATACTATGGTAAGTCATCAGCCGATCAATTCCATAAACTAGGCCAGTTTGAGTGTTGAAAGCAGTAAACACTGTAATGGTATGTTCCATTGACATTCCAGTTTCAGCATTTGAAATATTATCATACAGTCCTTTGTAGTGTTGACCCATCAGACCGGTCCTCAGTGCAGTGTAAACCTGATGACACAGGCTTCTGCTGAATTTTACATAGTCATCCTTCTTTGGCACTTCAAAAGAGCTTAGCATAAACACATCATTAAATGTCAAGTTAAAGCTGCTCTTTCTGTCTGCAGCTTCCATGAAGTGACTCAGGCTGCTCAGTTGACAAGATTCTGTTGCTGTAGGGAAGTGATGTCAGAGGCCATTCCTGGAGGGCCACCGCACTGCAGTGTTTAGTGTTTTTCTCTGATATAACATACATGTTGGGTATTTAACGAGACAGGATTTCTCAGCAGAGCGGGTTAGTTCCAGTTTTTTTTTTTGTTTTTTGTTTTTCTTCTGACATACTTTCTGTGGAAACTGCAATCAGGACCTAATGATCAGTTTAAATGACTGACAGACTGAATACCTCTACATTTGTGAAAGATTGTTCCAGCATGGTCAACAAAAAATTGAAAGGCTTTAAAAAAAACATTAGCATTACAATAATTGATTCCGTATTACTGAAACGGTGTACTTACGGTCTTTGGGTCTTTTGTGATGTAGTCAGGAACTGACCACATCACCCCATCACCTTCTCAAGCATTGCCATCACTGGCTAGTCAGTGGGGAGAATATCACGTTTTGTGCCCAATCCCTATCCAACCCTGGACTGACTGTCTATACATTCTTCTTCCACTGCTGCTAGAAAAATCATGTGGACATTTTCCAAACCCAAACCGACACTGATTTCTTCATCCATCATATTCTAGATTCCAAATGAATGACTCAGGAAAGCAGACAATCAGAAAAAAACACTCCAACACTGCTTAAGAGATGATGAGAAATGGGTGAGATTATTGCAGTCCAGAACAACAGAGTCACTAATCAGTAATAAAGCTTCTTCAGCAGTCTAATTGTTGTAGGTTAAAACTGTCCCATAATCATGCTGCATGTTATCTGATGGTCTGGAGTCATTTATCAGAGGGCAAAAAAGGGCAAAGTGTTAAAGCAGGATGATTGAGGTCCTTCATGAGCCTGTCAACACTGCAGTCAATATTTTATGCATTTTGGGAAAAAGAAAATCCTATTAGAATGGGACTTTGGCCAGTGTTCTGAGATTCTGTGATTCCTAGGGCTTGTGGGGGTGGCTGCAGATTCTCATAGCAGTCTTCAGAAAAACACCATGAATACACTGTGTGCACAATTATTAGACAAGAGAGCAGTTTGAGGATTAACAAATCCAGCGCTATCATTCCATCCAAAATGTTAATAACACTGAAACCTGAACATTTTACAAAGGAAAGGTGAGTGTGAACATTCGCAGGGGGAATACATGTGGGTGCTCAATTATTAGGCAACTATTAGTGAGCAGAATTATTTAAATCTAAATTCATTTTCCCATCTCATATTCATTTGTTTTTCTCTTCATCTGTTCAAGTGAGAATAATAAACAAACAAACAACTCAAAATGTACAAACAAACATGTCTGACATTTATGAAAAAAAAAATCAGTGACCAATAGAGTCACCCTTCGTTTCAATAACAGTCATAAACCATGCATTCATGGAACTGGTAACCACAGGTGCAACAACAACCACAGCCTCACAGACACTATTCAGAGAGGTGGACTGTCTTACTTCCCCCTAAATCTCCCATTTAATAAGAGCCCACAAGTCCTCAGTAGGGTTTAGGTCAGGTGAGGAAGCAGGCCATGTCATTATTCTTTCATCTTTAAGCATATTTAAGGCCTTTACAAGCTAGACACACACTGAAGCATTTCCATGCACGTGATGGAGCATTGTCCTGAACCACTGCTTGAAGGGAGTGTCTTCTAAAAACTTGCAGAAGGTTTGGGAGCTGATTTTGAGTCCATCTTCAATCCGAAAAGGAGCAACAAACTCCTATCTAATAAAACCAGCCCATACCAGTACCCCACCTCCACACTCTTATCTCACCAGTCCCTAAAACCTTTGACAAATCTTAAGATTTCTGGGTCAAGTGTTGACATTTCAGCTTATGTGTCTTGTTCAGTGGTGGTCAGGTTTCATCCTCCCTTACATTGGCCATGTCTGTGAGCTCCGAACACCTTGTACTTCTGGACACTCCAGGTCGGTTTTAGTTCTGGAATATGACAGCACTGGAGGATCATGGGTTCCTGATAGTTTTACATTTGATTCTACTCAAAATCTCTGGCAGTTGGTTTGCGTCTTTTTTCTATTTTTGTTTGCTGCATCCCTCTGAAAGACTTTTTACAATTGTTGCCTTTTCACGGTCAGTTTTATCTCTTTTTTTGGTCCATTTTGCCTGAGGAAAAGAAGCTGCCTAATAATTATGCACACCTTGATATAGGGTGTTGATCTCCTTAGGCCACACCCTCCCTCAGTGCACAAACACACATCACCTGATTTGCTTAATTCCAATTCGTATTCAGGTTTATACAGCTTGGAGTTGGAGTATATGCATAAAAATGATGATATGGTGAAAACACTCACTTGCCTAATAATTTTGAACACAGTGTAGGTCCCCAGTCCATCAAAGGGCAGATATACAAACACATTATCAAACCTAGGGAGAAATTAGGAACTTCATCTAATATGCATGAGTTTCTATCTGATTAGTGTTAACTAATGAGAAGCAGCAAGACAGTCCCACAATTACTTAATACTCTCTGTAAAGCTTATCCTTCCCCTGAGCTTGCAGGCAGAGCAAGGACAAGTCAGTTAAGCTCACACTGGTAAACTGGTCAATGTAATTTTTCTCTTTTAAAACTCAAAGCCCTGCCTATTGCTTTGTTAATTGGATTAAATATGCTTTTTGGATGGTAGTGCTTGATTAACTTCAAAACAGTTTGTAGTTAGGATCTCACTTTTAGAAGTGATAGAGCAGTATAAATACTGAATTCTGCAGCACTGTAGCCCTCCAGGACATATGACACTCATGTTCTGAAGTGTGTCCCTGGTGCCTGACCAGCAAACACTTGCTGTAAAAGTGTCCTTTGGAAAGTGAAGAAGACATGAATGTTTTGTTCTTCTGTCCAGTCATTTTTATGTCATCCCTGCTGTCAAACTGTGATGTCCAGAGTGTGGAATAGACCACAGTCCAATTCCGTTCAGTGCAGCTTATTTTTAGCTCTGGCCTCATTGGACCACAGTGGATAGTGTCACACAGTGTAAAAACACATGCACGCAGACTCACATCGCCCTTGGCAACCACAGACCTTCTGTGGGAATGCACGCACACAATTTTCCTGCTCCACATGAAACCAATGTCAACGTGCAGATTAAAAAGTGACGTCACTTCCATGGCGTGCTGACGGTGCTGGATATTCAACGATGGCAAATCATTCAATGAGAAAGGACAGGAGCCTTCTGGCCATGTTCTCTCCTCTCTTTGTTCTTCCACCACACAGGAGACTCAGTCAGAGAGACAGTGCACACAAAGCCTGCTCAGCATTTTGACCTTCAATGGGAAGGCAAAACAAAGGCAAGAATGTTTGCTACAAGGGCTGCATAGTGTGGTAAGTGTTAGCACCACACAGCTAGAAGGTCCTGTGTTGGATTCCTGGTAGGGAAGGGCCCATCCTGTGTGGAATTAGGATGTTCTTCTCTATTCATTGTGGGTTTCAGATCCTTATTTCCTCTGATAGTCCATGTGATATGGAGGGTGTTTACAATGGACTACAATGGATTGACCACCTGTTCATCATGTCTTTAGTGGATGTCTGATACAAGCCCAGGTACATATATTGATATGATACTGATGTGCTGCATTACAGTGACTTACCTGCTGCTGGATTTTCAGTTCATTAAATACTGAAATACAGTTTCATCAAATACAGTTTACAGTTTACTGAGGCTCTGATTCCTTGATATTGCTGAAAACAAGAGATTTTGTGTGTTCTGAGCATAAATGTGTGTGTGTGTGTGTGTGTGTGTGTGTGTGTGTGTGTGTGTGTGTGTGTGTCTGTGTGTGTGTGTGTCTGTGTGTGTGTGCATGTGTGTGTGTGTGTGTGTGTGTGTGTGTGTGTGTGCATGCATGTGTGTAGAAAGATTGCTCCCAGAGAAGGAATCAGCTGCTGTCCTAATGAACATCTGCAGCCTACACACACATACACACCTACACAAACATATACACAAGCACACACACACACACACACACACACACACACACACACACACACACACACACACACACACACACACACATACACACACACATTTCACTCATTCTACCTCCAGAGCAGAGGGCCTGAGCTGAAACATATCCCTCGTGACTTGATCAGATATATGGCGCATGTACCATAACATTTTACAGTGTGGTTATTTCGTTATGTGTTGCATGACCTGTTTATTTGGTACAAAGGTTCCAGTTTTGGCTTAGTGCACAGACGACTGGTGGCCCTTACTGTTCTGTTCTTCTGTCTATAATTGTTATGCATTATTACATTTACATGATCAGATCAGATGCAATAGCTGTAAAAAAACATCTTTACTACTTGCCATTTGAGTTTGCAGAATGTAAGTGCCTTGATGGATGGACAGATGAGGTGAAAATAAACTTGCTATTAAAGTGTCATAATTGTTTATGAGGCAGTGCAAGGTTGATGGTCCATTTTACAGTCCTGGATATGAGTCGACTGTGCATAGTCTTGGGAAGAACATGGGCAGTGGATAGAAATTTAATAGAGATAGTAGTATGCGAAGAACACCGACATAATGGAGACCCTACATGCATCCAGTTTCAACTGCATGTACTTTTCATTCCAACACCACTTCGTATCAAACCATGATACCAGTTTACATGGGACAGCTTCATTAGACCTTTGCTTTCATAGAGTGTATACTTGTTGTTTGATTAAGGACCAAAGCAGATTTTTATAGCGATGAAACATTTTCATTCAGCTGCATTTAGAGGTCCAACTGGTACCTTTAACGACAAGCTAAAAGATGTCAACAGAAGTTATGTGTAAAAAGTTACAGTTGATTGGGCTGATTTTATGGCTTCAGCAACAATAAATGTAATAATATCCAGCAAACTTTCTGAATCAAGCTATTCTCTGTTATGCCAGTGCTTGTTGGTTTTATTTATGGTGTCTGGCACAGTTTGGCAATTAATAGAAAATATACCCACTGACCCTAGTTATTAACAGTTAATGAGTGTGTTTGAGCAGAGAAATCATCAAACTGTGCTGGTCATCAGCCTTTCAAGGCAAATAAATCTAAGAAAACCTACCTCTTCTACCATGTACAGCGAATTCATGTGCAGTGTATATATTTTACTTTCTGTTTCTTTCCTTACTGGGAGCACTGCTGCCCTGTGCACACGCTTTCCTTTCACAATCTCTCAGCACCCCACTGCAGTCTCCTGCTGTGAGACTGAGCCACGGTCAACACCTCTGTCCTCACCACTGGCTTAACCTTTCAACGAAGCACACTCACGCACTCTCTCTCTTCCTGCCTGTTCTTCCCTTACTATCTCAGTTTAATTTCTGCAGTGTTTTCAATTGCTTAGCAGCTCAGTGGAGTTTGAAGCAATGTAGGTATGTAGGAAACATATTAGCTGCTTCAGCCTTGTAACTCCAATCTAAATCTAAATGCTCAGAATTCACTAATTGTACCTTGGCTGATGGACTATATTTGGGGTAAGGGGAAAACTGGGTGAAAGTGGCCGAGTCATCACTTTTAGCAGTAGAGGTGTTGCTGTGGCTGATTCGTCTCATTGGCAGTCCCACAACAGCAGGCCCTACAGACATTTCCTCCAGGGGTAATTACCAATTAGGTGATGCGCTTTAGCAGATCAAGGTACAGGAAGTGAAGCAAATGAAGCTAATGAGAGAGAGTTGGGTGGTGCCAGGGGGAAGCAGGAGTGGCAGGGGAGGTAGGATTATTCCTCTATGTGACTGTCTTTACATGCTTCATAAGCACTGACTTTCATATAGCCTGTTCTCCTCCCTTAAGACTGTGTTCATACTTAGACACCCATTTGGGGAGCTTGTTTATATCCCACTGTCAACTGCATATAATAGATTATGAACAAGGAAGGATAACAAAGCCAAGTTAAGAAATGTATCTGTATATTTGTACACATTGAAAACTGAGCAAAGGCATTTATCTTAAAAAGTTTTTGTTTTTACTAAATAATATCCAATAATCCAGTTGCAATGCAGTAATACTTTTCTGCTGTCATCTCTGTTAGACCTCTGCACTCATTCCCTCCTTCTTTCTTTCAAGCTACGGTCTTAGGACATCTACTCCAAAATATGCTTATTTATTTATGAATGAGTTTCTATCCTGTTTCACTGGCGTATGACCAGCTCTGCCTTCTGAATCTCAGCACTTAACCTTACAACAGCAATACCGGTCACATTGTGTGTGTGTGTGTGTGTGTGTGTGTGTGTGTGTGTGTGTGTGTGTGTGTGTGTGTGTGTGGGATTCTGTTTATTTGTTTGCTTTCTGTAGAAAACTAATCTACAATGGAATACAAGGAATGACAGAATGGTATTCCTTTGTTAAACCTTTGTTATCTTATTTTATTTATTTATTTTTTTAATTATACCTGTATCTGTAGGTAGAGCTGGACATAACATTCATTGTAATGATGATTAATTACATCTCAATATGCCTCAGTATTCCTTTCTGAGCATGCTGAATACTGTCACATTATCGGTTCATAAAGAACGACTGACTGCATGTCATTACAAACTGAATATAAATAGTCCTGGTTTACCAGATTTGGTGCAGTGCAGCAGTGTGAAAATCACTGAAGCCGTTTTTTAAAGCCTTTTCAATCGTAGCAGGTGAAAAAAAATATTTGAACATACCATACATCATGAAAAGTTCTTGTGTATGATGATATTTTTTCCATGTCATCTACCACAAGCTGCATATTTGAAAGGGTAAACATACTAAAAAATAGGCTGCATAATGACTGAAACAGCAAAAATACTTACTTTTTGTTACTGAGGATAATTTAAGGGTGCTTTTGTGTCTGTGTGTGGGTGTGTGTGTGGGTGTGGGTGTGTGTGTGTTGGGAGCAGAGATGCCATGTCTCTCCTGCTTGCTGCCTCATAGTCTCAGTGTTACTCTGAGATTTTTATGCTGATGAGCTCATGTTTAATCACACCTGTAATTTTTGCATGCTGAATTATTCATGTCTAGAGATCTAAATCTAGGAGCTGACATGAAGCTATTTAAGGAAAATTAGAATAAAGGAAAAAAAGCCCTCGAGGTTTACATATCCCCTGACACTTTAGCAGCAGATATTCCATCAGCTCACTTTGTCCTAAAGACAGATTTGAAAGATAGTCTCAGGTGACCATGAGGTGTGTTAAAGCTCTCTAAAATTAAGAGCTACTGAGTGACTTATCTGCACTTACTAACTGCCAACATTCTGAGCAAAATAAAATGTATTTTTGCTTTATGTAACCACAAACCTGCAGAGCAAGAATTTTATTTTGACTCAGTTTGTGTCTTTTTATTAGAAAATTGTCCATATTCATTCTCTACAGTTGTACATTGCATGCTCAATCTAAAACTGATTTAAAAATCATTTTTTGATATCTGTCGCGGGTGAGGTGTGTTTTGGGCATGGTAGAGGGCGCTCTGTTCTGACTGAGCACACCTGAGCTCATGAAGGCACAGGTGTGCTTCATTGGGGCTGACAATTTCAGCCCCGATGAGTCAGAACAGAGCGCGGCTCATTCGTTAGGCTAAGCCTACACGTTATGGTGGTTTTGCACACTTGGTTATCTGGTAACTTGGTTTAGGCTGCAGTTCCTTGGTTTTAGTTAGAACTGCAGTCCTTGGATGTTGTTTTGTAAATATAGATAATAAAGCTATGTTCCGAACTCCTGGCTCTGCATTGGTGTCCTTCCCGCACCCCGCCACCGTTACAATATCTGAACATTTGATTGGCTGCATCCATAATGTGGAAGTCTGTCCACTTGGTGGCCATCAAATAAGATGTCACTTGCAAATTTCAGGTGTCTGAAGCTGAGTCTTGAAGTGATGCTGTGATTGGATGCCTTGGGTTAAAATGAAAAGGATCTTCTTCTTTTGGCTGTTCCCGTTTAGAGGTCGCCATAGCTGATCATCCGTTTCCATTTCTTCCTGTCTTCTGCCTCTTCCTCCTTCAAGCCGACGACCTGCATGTCCTTTCTCACCACGTCCATCAACCTTCTCTTTCTTCCTCTTTTCCCCTTTCCTGGCAGCTCCATCTTCAACATCCTTCTCCCAATACAATCTTGGTCTCTCCTCTGGACATGTCCAAACCAACGCAACCTTGCTTCTCTAACTTTGTCTCCAAAATGTCCAACCTGAGCTGTCCCTCTAATATACTCATTTCTAATCCTGTCCATCCTCATTTTACTATCTGTAGTTCGATATTATTAGAGCAACAACTGAAATAGTAGCATTTCATATGTGTTGGGGCCCCAGAGGATTAACTGTGAAACATATATATTTAAAACTAAAAGTCACATTAACATCTCAGAAATATATTTAAACTCACAGATAAAATTACATTATATTATATTAAATCAAATTTAAGGTGTCAAATCACATGAATAGCTTGTAGCACCGCCCAATGTACAAATACTTTTTTGATGATGGCAAGCTTTTCCACTGGGACAGTGACACTCTTCTTAGCTTCTCTGTAAACAGACACCATCTTGGGCATTATGGGCTTTCCCGTTCACTTTCATTCAACGAATGATTTCTGGCTCAGAAATATCAAACCAAATGACTGAACTGTTTCTGTTGTTTTTCTTGGGGAAAGCAGGAAGCTGAAGGATACAGATGTCTTTATAGTGGTGCTGTAAATAAAGCACACAGTAGTGATTGAGCCTCATGCCCTGTGCCTGGCTGGCCGTGATTCATCTGCTGACACGGTGTGCCCTTACTCCAATCTTCAGCTTTCTTTTTTATACTTATGATCTTTTTGTGAATATCTCATTGCCTTGCCAACAACAAAATCATCCCTTTAAAAAAGGTTCAGGGTCAGGAAAGGCCTCACAATTGCTTATGAAGTGTTGAAGCTTATGAACGATACACTGTATTACATGCCTGAAATCTCATTTCAATTCATTAAAAAAATATATTTAGGAATTCTGGTAAATATGTCTGGCCACATCTGAAAGGTGCCATAGCTCTCGTATCATTTCCACCTCTTATCTCAATATAAAATAAGTTCTTAATTGTACCAACAATAGCAAATATTTGCATATTTGTGTTTTGCAAAGGTATTAACATACATCCTCCTCCCAATATTATCCTCATCTCTACTCTGGACATGTCCAAACCGATGCAATCTTGCTTCTCTGAGCCTGTTTCTAAATTGTCCAACCTGAGCTGTCCCTCTAATATTCTCATTTCTAATCCTGTCCATCCTCGTCACTCCCAACCCAAATTCAACCTCTGCCACCTCTAGCGCCGCTTCCTGTCTTTTCGTTAACGCCAGCATCTCCAACCCCTATAGCATAGCTGGTCTCACTAATGTCCTGTTAACCTTCCCTTTCCTCTTACTGGTTTCCATCAGTCTGCCACTCTTCTCCTTATTTCAGATATTCACTTGAAATTATACATTATCATGTTTAAGTAAATTGTGATGTACTCGGGTCTTTAAAAAAAAAAACAATATTTAATTACTATAGACTTTTTGCTTGGACTATTGTCAAGGGATTGCTCATTGGTCGCACACATGGAGATTTGGTTTCAACCTGGTGTGCCAGTTGTGCCTTATTAGAACCTGTTTGCTAGAGTTAGGGTTAGGGCTGGAATTAGGTCTGTGTGTCTCAGTGGTGCTGTTATTTGTCATTTTGTCAACCTTGTCTAATTGTCATATTGTCACTTGTGTGCTCTGTGCTGATGTTAGTTCAATGAAACCTCAAACAACTCCCGAGAATTTCCATCCGTCCCTCCAAACTCCACACTATGTATTGCCAATTAGCTGCAGCATTCCTTACCCATGCACACGCCATTAAAAATGTAATTTGTACTTCTATTACTATAGTTATTAGCATTTTTTAAACCATTTTTATCCTGTTTAGATAGATATTGAAAGAAAGAATAGATATTGGAAGAAAGGAATTTGGACTTATCAGATTATTCATGATATGCTTAAATTAATGTAGTTGCATATTACACATATATCCCTAGTATTCCCCTATTACAAAGCTGCAATTGGCTGAGCCACATCGAAGTCAACCATTCACGTTGTACATGTCAGTTGTCTGTGGTGATTTAAAGTTATGTTCAAGAGTGCATGGACTTCCAGTTGGTTTTGTTATCACCTAGCCATGAGTTGTCAGCTGCCAGGCTGGCTGAAGTCACACATACATGGCATTCCATATGTTTACGGTCAGCACCCAAAGCATGGAGAGTATGGAAGGAATGGGACTGTGATAGATTTAGGCAGCAAAGAAGATGCTTGTTAAGGAGAAAAAATTTTTTCATAGTTCTGGTAAATGCAATGTTTTAAAAAATACCTTAGATCTTGAATTTTTGATGTAACGATGTCTTACCTCTGAACATTTCTAAACGGTAACCCATTGAAGTCCATTGGTAAACAAACCTTTTTTTTCCCCAATTGAAATGAATGTGACCCATTTATGAGGCTGATGCAAATAAACCACCACCACCCTATCAATGTTGTGGGATATCTTGGCATCCATGTAGAAACCACCCTGGATAGCACAGCAACAAACTAGCAATGCTGGAACAATAGAGACACGGTCAAGGATTTGGTTGAACTATGCCATCACTTTTCTTGTTTGTATATTGCAGCTTTGTACTATATCAGTATTGCAAAAGCCACTACTCTGATTCCAATTCCTAAAAATTAAAGGATTGTGCCTATGGCACAAAATGTTTGTTACACAACAAAGTTACATAAATGTTAAATCTCATGGTGCAGTTGAATTAAAGTGCAACTAAGCACAGCAACCAGGTTAGTGAAGACTTTATTAATTTAATGTAAGTTTGCTTGTATAATTTTCATCACCATCTACTGCTTCATTTAAATCAATTGTTTTATCATTGACAAAGGATCTGCTGGCAAAAAGTGTTTGCTGCCATTAAAATGTTATTAGCAAATGTTATGAACCTATGAGCTACATCTTTTAAACGTGAGGTATCACACATTCCACCTTAAAGAAACTGAACAGCTGCCTAAATAATGGCATATAATAATCAGTTTCTCCCAATTCCTAATATAAAAAATTCCACTGACGACACCCTACACATACCCCTGCTGATTTACTTCATCTCCTCTGTTGTTGCTTTCTTTAGCAGCCAAAATGATGAGCACCAAACTGGGTCGCGTATAGCCAAGTATGTAAGTAATGTACTCACTGGAAAGCAGCGTGCCTCCACTATCCTCATGTACGTGTCATTCTTTCAGAGACCTGTCTGTCAGCTTGTGGGTGCGTCGTGTGTGTGTGTGTGTGTGTGTGTGTGTGTGTGTGTGTCTTGAGGAAGCGAGAGAGAGAGAGAGAGGAGAGAGAGAGAGAAGACAGAGAGAGAGAGAGAGAGAGAGAGAGAGAGAGAGAGAGAGAGAGGGAGAGAGAGAGAGATAGCAGACACTGGCTTGAAGCTCACAAACGCACTACCCATTAATGTACAGGACAAGTGGTTGATTGAAGAAGTAGGAAAGGGCCCGGGAATCCATTATCACATGTCTGTCCCGGTGTTCTTTAAGCAATAGTGAATTTAGTATTCCAGTCACCTCTGGTTTAACCTCTACTGCCATGTACTCACTTTTTTAAATGCCATAATGGGCCACTCGCTGTGGATATCTATGAAAATAGTTACAAAACAAAGGTGTATTGCAATAAAAATACTTTCAAGTTTGAAACAAATTTGATGCTGAGGTTAAGGATCAATGTGGTTTGAATTTGAAGTTTAAAAATATTATTTCAAATTAGATTAGAAAATTAGATAAGTATTGAAATTGTTGGGTTAATTGGGTTAAAAGCAGAAATTAATTTTGTTGTGGTTCACTGTTTGCTGTGCTGTGACCTCGCAATGGCAAGGGTTGTCATTTTCACTTTTTCACCACCTCTTGCCATGTTTGTAGAGTTTGAAGAGTGTGAGATTATTAAACTTGTAGTTTATGACTGATGCTGCCTTCAGGTGCTTTAGGAATTCTGGTAAATATGTTCTGCCAACTTGGAAATTACACATGAAAGCTTCCTCAAGTCGTAATTTCCACTGAGAAGCCTCTTATCTCAATGTAAAATAAGCTAGAAATTGTCCCAAAAGTCACATTAACGTCTCAGAAATAAATTTAAACTCACAGATAGAATCCCATCGGGGCAGCTAATAACTGTTATTAGCTAATAACCAGCTAATAACTATGAGTTATTGTTTATAATAAAATACAAACAATAAAACCACCAACCCTAATAGGTGCGGTGGTCTAGTGGTTAGGGAGTTGGCCACAGGATCAGAAGATTGAGGGTTCAAACCCCTTACCAGTAGGTTGCTCTGAGTTACCCTTGAGCAATGTACCGTCACTGCTCCCCAGGTGCTTTCATAGCTGCCCACTGCTGCATGGTGTTTGCATGGGTTAAATGCAGAGGTCCAGTTTCATTGTGGTTCACTGTGTGCTGTGCTGTGGCCTCATAATGACAAGAATAGTCATTTCACTTTTCATATTATATAAAATCAAATTTAAGGTGTCACATCACATGAATAGCTTGTAGCACCGCCCAATGTACAAATACTTTTTTTGATGATGGCAAGCTTTCCACTGGGACAGTGACACTCTTGTAAGCTATCTGTAAACGGAGCCTGCTTGGGCATTATGGGCTTTCCCGTTCACTTTCATTCAACGAATGATTTCTGGCTCAGAAATATCAAACCAAATGACTGAACTGTTTCTGTTGTTTTTCTTGGGGAAAGCAGGAAGCTGAAGGATACAGATGTCTTTATAGTGGTGCTGTAAATAAAGCACACAGTAGTGATTGAGCCTCATGCCCTGTGCCTGGCTGGCCGTGATTCATCTGCTGACACGGTGTGCCCTTACTCTAATCTTCAGCTTTCTTTTTTATACTTATGATCTTTTTGTGAATATCTCATTGCCTTGCCAACAACAAAATCATCCCTTTAAAAAAGGTTCAGGGTCAGGAAAGACCTCACAATTGCTTATAAGTGTTGAAACATAAAGTGAATCACACTGTAGTGTATGCCTGAAATCTCATTTCAATTCATTAAAAAAATATATTTAGGAATTCTGGTAAACATGCTCTGCCACATCTGAAAGGTGCCAACAGCTCTCTCAAATCATCATTTCCACCTCTTATCTCAATATAAAATAAGTTCTTAATTGTACCAACAATAGCAAATATTTGCATATTTGTGTTTTGCAAAGGTATTAACATACATCCTCCTCCCAATATTATCCTCATCTCTCCTCTGGACATGTCCAAACCGATGCAATCTTGCTTCTCTGAGCCTGTCTCTAAATTGTCCAACCTGAGCTGTCCCTCTAATATTCTCATTTCTAATCCTGTCCATCCTCGTCACTCCCAACAAAAATCTTAGCACCTCTGCCACCTCTGGCACTTCGCTTCCTGTCTTTTCATTAACGCCAGCATCTCCAACCCCTATAGCATAGCTGGTCTCACTAATGTCCTGTTAACCTTCCCTTTCACTCTTACTGGTTTCCATCAGTCCTGCCACTCTTCTCCACCCATTCCAAGATGCCTGCACTTTCTTCTTCACCTCTCTTCCACACTTCCCATTCCCCACTCCCCCAACTGTTGATCCCCAGTATTTAAATTCTTCCAACTTTGTGAATTCTGTTGTTATCTAATAGTTATCTGGACATTGCTGTTGGGTATAAAGCTAAAAGGTGGAGGAATACCTGGCTGTTCCTTTCGGTCTTCAAGGAATATCTTGGATACTCTCTTGCTTCATCTCCTGCTCACAAGTTAACCTAGAAACAATTCTGACTCCCTCCTCTTTCATATTGGATTTGTCTCCTGACTGTCAGTTCCTGTCTTTTTCTTTCATTCTCTCATGCATTCTCTCTCTCTCTCTCTCTCTCCTCTCTCTCTCTCTCTCTCTCACTCTGTCTGTGCCTTTCGCTCACACTATTGTCCCCACTCCATCTTTCCCACTGTGTGTCATAACCCCCCTCGCTCAGCTGAGTTCCTGTCCCCTGCTCAGTGTGTGGCCTGAGGCAGAAATGCTGCAGAGGTCGTCCATGACCCTTCCACTCATGTATTTATTTATCTCAGCTGTAACTAGACATCTCCAATGCCCTTGTGTGGCTTTATACTAGATTACAAAATTGCCTTTGAATTTTGTACAGAGGCTTTCTGATGGTCAGATAGAGGTTTTATGCAGCGCAGTCAGATTTTGGGAGTTTATCAGTGTCAGACTGCAATCACCTCAATATGATACGTTTATTAAGAAAACATTAAGGGCAAAATAATAGTGTTTTTTTTTTTAATGAATATTTTTAAATGACTTTTTACCACAAATACAATATTTTAACTATATTTAAAAAGCATGCACGTTGCATTGATTGCTTGTTTAGTGTTTTGAGTGTTTTTAGTTTAGTACAGAAGTACTTACAAATTATTTCCCAGGGTGATTGAAAAATGCTTGAATATTTCCATTATTGTCTTATTGATTTTTGACATTTGGCATCTTTGTTTCTTGACGGTGCTTGTCTTCCATGTATTTTTTGAGAAGTAAAGTGAATTGGTCTTACTGTTGTGTATTTCCTAAACAAATTAAATAGCCTGATGTTAGTGCTTATCCAAGGTTTTTACACAGTTATTTGGCTTGATAATGTGTACTCTTGCTGTCTTGTTTGGTGCAAACAGTAATCTCCTCTAATCTTGTAGTGTATGTGTGTGTGGTGTGTGTGTGTGTGTGTGTGTGTTCATGCATGCGTGTGTGTGTGTGTGCATGTATCTCTGCATGTTAATGAGTCTTCTTCATGACTGACCTCGGGTCTGGAGGACTGACATTAATAGGTCTGATAATGAAAAGTCTTGATACACATGTGGAGGCAGAAAGTGGGAAACGGCCCCATAGCTACTGAGAAACAATTTAATGCCTCTCTGACCTTAGTGGGCTACAGGCATGAAGAAGGCCTTTTCGTCCGGCCGAAAAGAGGCCGCCTCCTCTTCCTTGGCCTGCTTTACTCCAGTCATTCTTTAGCTGGCAGACACAAGCAATGGTGCATACAGATGGCCCTCGTAAGCTCACTCCATTAAAAACTGTCACATCAAGTGGTAAATTCCTCTCATGAATATATATGAAGTATACATTTCCATAGCAATAAATAAATAAATTCTGGGAGGCTTATTGTTACTGTCATTTAAATTATATGATTTATATATATATATATATATAGATATATATATATATATATATATAAATATATAATAGTAATAGTACCCTGATTTAGTCTGGTAAAATGGAGGAATTCAAGCATACAACCCCGAATCATTGAGACCATATGCGTGTCCATGACTGACCTTACAAAACAGACAAGCATGTGAACCCACATATGGTTTTAGTTTGTTTCAGTTAAATCAGTGAATTTCAGAGTTCAAATAAAATTCAGTGAACTCTTTTTTATACATATATATGGTTGTTTGGTGTTTTTGTTTTTGCTCGGAAAAGTAGTTCATGACGTGCAGAAATTGTCAGCTTTGTTAGATGCTCTTCATCATCACAGCATTGAGAAATTATAAAACAATATAAATGTCAAGGACAAAAATAGCTGCTTTTGCCTCTGCATTAAAGGGTTAAATAAATGTACTGAATGTCAGCATGTTTTCCATTCTGGCAGCTCTGTCTTTATTAAATGGGACTTGGTAAGAGCTATAAATCTATGTGCTGTTTCTCTGTAGTGTGTTTAATTGAAAAGATCCAGACATGGCCCAGTTTAACACAACCATCGGGCGAGCATAATACATGAGCTTCTTGTCTTTGTTGTGTTTTGCTTTGCTGTACTTTCGGAGGGCACCGTATCTGAAAAGAGGCCATTGGTGTGAGAAAGTCACTGGTGCTTCTTTTGTGCTGACATTTGTGTCTTAAGTTATGCAGTGTTGGCGTTTTTTTTCTAAATGCTGGGTGAGCTGAAGAGTCTCTATTACTTGAGGGCAGATATGAAGAGGGCCTAACACGTTTGCTCCACAAGGTCCATCTGAATTGGCTGTTGTGACTGCGGATGAATTTCTTAACATGGGGAGACAACTGTTGATTCAATGTTAATCTGTTCACGCTACTTTTGGTTCCTCTTGTTCCGAGAGCATCAAGCCTGTTGGAAAGGAGACATATGAGCCGTCTGCTAACAGTGGACAAAAGACTTGTTGGATGCCTACATCTGCTAAAAGATGTCTGGTGTGCAAAGTTGCTTCTTTAGTTTTTAGATGTAAAAACAGCATCATGTTATCTTTAAAATCTAATAACACTATGGACAAAAATCGGCTTTTAGCTACTTCTGTTTTTAGGGCAGGCAACAGACATTTTATGCCAATAATTCAGCATCATAATCAGGTTTTTCTAAGAGCATTTAACAACAGCTAGCGCTCAATCAAAATCTTAAGTAATTAGTAATCTAAAGTAAAGTGATGCAAAACTTCAATTTTTTGATAGCTAAATTAATGCAAAACAAAAGAAACACATTTCTGAAAGTCATGTTCTGGCTGATTGACCAGGTTCAGGATTGAAAAAATGCTTTCTTTATTCTTTTTGGCAGAACTGACTTATAAAACTTATAAGAGCCATGCAGCGGAAAGCCACATTCAGTTTTCTTTCAAAGAAGCAGCTGCAGACTTGGTTTTCATCATGAATTTAATTGTTTATTGCTTTATTCATTCCTTCCTGAGAGTCGGATATGGCTGTGCAAGGCTCCGATTAAAATCCTCCTCCCAGCCCTCCAGCACCCCCCTCCCCACCCTTCTAGCTCTCCACTCATTGCTAGTTTACAGCCCTTTCACATGCTCTCCTTTTTTTCTAGAGGGATTAAAACCTTCGCTCAAGTAAATGCACTGTCATGCCATTATACACAAATGCTTGTGTGTTGACAGACGTGGGGCTTAGGTCTCTGTGGGCCTGTCTATGAATGCTTGTTTTGTATAATGCCCCTTTCCTTCGTCTTGCTGTTCAGTAATGATCATGCTGTCGGCTTTCAGCGAGCCAAGACTACCGTCTAATCGGCCGCAGGCTCGTCGGCCAGAAAACGACGATGTAGCAGTTAATTTTGGATTGATGGGATTGTTTCCCACTAAATGGGTATCGACCACCTTGGCCAGACAGCAAACCACCCCCACCCCCCAGCCTGTGATGTCATCAAGGCATGTGCTGATCCAGAGGCCTTTCACTTCATGTCATGGTTGTTGTCATGGTGACTGTCTGCAACAACTCCTGTCCTCTGCTCTGTTATTGGCTGGAGAGACTGAAACTATGACCATGAAACAGAAAGAGAGGGCGATAAAGTGAAAAAAGAAAGATAAATGAGTGTAGGAGGCAGTCACATGTAGCACATTTTTCTTTGTCGATTTTTGCTCAAATCATGGTTATGCAACCTTAAAAAGAAAGGTTCCTGAAAGGTTCTTGGCTTGGACATGTTCTTCTAGGGAAGAAAACTGAATAGGTGTAAAGTCTTTAGTGTGATTTACAATCGTTTTAACCTTGTACATTTAAAACCATAAAGGTTTAAATTTGGGGAGTTTGTACAAACCAAGAAAACAAAGGGAGCACAAGGAACCATAAGATATTAGTCATGAAAACTAAGGAACGAGAAAACATGGAGAAACTGCTGCTCACATTTACAGAGGTAAGATCACATGGAATCTCATTCAGCCAAATTAAAAGAACAGGGTATGTGCATTAAAAAAAAAAGGAAATAGTAATGAAAGGTTGATCCAGGGCCGGGCTGACTGAAAAGTGCGGGTGATTTTTTTTAACTGACGGCTCTTCAGCTCATTCACCTCTATGTTGAATAGTCCATGACCTGGGAATTGATTAAAGAGACATATTTAATGACCCATCAATTTCTTTAATGTGCTTGGAACGATATCATGGAGAAAGTGAGGAGTGAGGGAGCTTCCAGAGAGAGAATACAATGTGTTTCATTAAAAAGTGAGTTCAAGATAGATCAGCAAATCACTGGTCATGTTTTTTTTTTTTTAAAGGAAATAATGAGTTTCCTTTTTTTCATATAGCTTTCTTGCATCATAGGTCATCCATATGAGAACATAAGAAAGAGATGCAGGATAAGCTGTAGCACAATAAACACCAAATTGGTTTAAAGACTGCGGTATCTTGCTCACTCAAGTGTCATTTCCGATTGGTGTAATTTTTTATGAACTGACGAATAGTTGCACAGCTGTTACTGGCTTTACAAGTTGCTTTTAAACAGTTCATTAACGTTAATGAACACAGCATTGCAGGTACCCGCGAGTACCACATGCTTAAACATTGATGTTCTCTACACAGGATCATCTGTTCATGCTACTGTCCTCGCTGCAGCAAATATCTAATAGATATCTGATGATTTTATAATTAATATGAAAAGATTGTTAAAGTTAGGCTACCATGATTCATTTCCAGATTCAGGTTTAAAGGACATCAGGTCATGAAAACATAGGAGCCATTAAAGGCATGAAGTTATGAGGTCAAACCCTTGAACTTCTTGTATCTTCAGAGAATTGAATTAATATGTAACCAACAGTTTAATGTATAAAGTGAAATGATTTTTAATATGGTGATTATGGGGACCAGATGTCTGAGGTATTAAATGTCTCTAAAACTACCTAATAAAACATCACAGATGGGTACAAATACATTATCTGATGCCCAATACATTGTTTTGTAATTGTTTTGAACTACAGCTTTTTATGTACACTTCGTAGATTTGTTGATCATTTTGGGTAGTATATAAAATACAGTGAAGTTGGTGCTGCAGTGGGACAAGAGCTTGACACCTCTCTCATTGCCTCCTAGGGGCAAATTGGTAAACACTGGAAATTTTATTGCATAATGGGACAGCACATTTTCATGTTTTCAATGACAAGATCCATATAATAGAAAAGATTTTCCTAACAACATGTAGCCATTAGTTATGGTTATTATTATAGATACTGGTTTGACAGTCACTGACACTGCCAGCAAGCCTGCAGGTCCACTGCTATCCCTTACCGCTTTCACACGGGGATCAGAAACGCTGCTCCTGGCTTTGCCAGCGGGAGTTTACTTTCCCACACACATACACACACTCTCCCCAAGATCCAGGTGACGTAAATCTGTCTGCAGCCTGTTCTTTTTTGGGCAGAAAGGTGATCTAAGCCCAGTAAATGGAGAACCTGTTTTAAAATCAACACACTTGGCTTATGTAGCACCCTACAAAAAACTGATGCTTTTGTGCCTTTCAGAATAAAAGGAACTGAGTGTGCACCGAACTTCTCCAGCATGTGCTCCACTTGCCTGTCAGTCGTGTCTTTCTGACAGTTCCCATGGTGATGCTTTTGAACACTCAAGGTTAGAAAGTGTTAAGTTAAAGGCATACAAAGTGGCTTATCTTGACTGAGACTGTTAGCAAAAACCATGAAAAGGGGACCCGAAGTGTTATTGAGATAACACAGATGTCTGTATTAGTCCTGTAACCAATTTGATGGTTTTGTCACTGTACGGTTAAATAAAGGAAAGGGGCAAGGGCTGTCGCCTCTCAATGCAATGCTGAATGTTGACACTTTTAAATTACATTTCAAGCTGGAATGAATTATTGTGATTTCAGTCAGTCATTGCACATGTATTTGATTTTCTGGTCAGGGCCATTGCTCCAGTGTGACAGGATGACTGAATGCATCCAGCAGCCTTGTATCATGGATCAGCACAATCCGAGCCAGTTATCATAGCCCTGTGACCAAATCTCTGAGCTTCCTCTTTCGAAGCAACCAGGTTGCTTTAGAGGTCTGTGTTATGTGTACGCATATGTGAAGAGAGAGCCAGAGACATGCCTAAAGCAGAGCCTCTCTTTCCTGCATAGAAGGCTTGTTTTCCAGTGTGAATGTGTAACGTATTCTAAAAAGATGAGCCTGCTAAGCCCTCCTTTATTATTTATACTCTAAAGATGAGCTAAATCCCATGATTCAAGCCTTCTACACTATATCATCTCTATCTCTCTCTCTCATTCGCAAATTATATTTAGAAAAACACTAGTGAGAATTTTGAGTAAGAAAATTGGTCAAGTTTTCTGCTTTAACCCTTTTAGTGCGGCCACATGACATTCATCAACCTTTTGTTCATCAACAAAGAGTACAGCAATTAAGCATCTCTGAAAAAAAAAATACAAAAAGTCCTATTTGTCATTTGATTAAAATATTTAATGAGTTTTTTGTTTTATTTTATTTTTTTATATATAAATAAAAAAATAGAATAATCTTCTTCAGCATATTTGTATTAGGTACTTTCAATAATTCAGTAACATTATTTCATCCTGTGCTTGTAGGATTCAAATCTGACCAAATGATTCCTTTAGGGTGAATGAATTGCGCTGCATTTTTCACAGAGTAAATTTTATTATTTGTGCTACATCAAAATCTCATAAAGGGAATAAAAATTAGGCTTATACTCTGTTGGTATGCATTTGTAATTGTCCATCAGTCGCCCATAAAAACCACCAAGTTAGTTTGTCTCATTAGCAAGCTAACCTTCTTAGTAACTACCCTACAAGTTGAGTAGGATTTAAACTTTTCAGTAGGATTTAAACCTCTTTTTGCACAAACTAAAATTTGCCCATATCAGCACATTGTAATCCATAATGAGTGGCGGTGGTCTAGTGGTAGGGTACTTGCCTATGGACCTATGGCTCAAGAGGTCCCAGGTTTGAATCCCACCTCTAGCACTACCACCACTGGGTCCCTGAGCAAGACCCTTAACCCTGAGTTGCTCCAGGGGGACTGTCCCTGTAATTAGGACACCGAAGTCACTCTGGATAAGAGCGTCTGCTAAATGCTGCAAATGTAAATGTAAAAATGCAACACACAATGTGGCTGAGCTTTCACTGGGAATCTGTAGGAAGAAAACTGGAGTCGCCAGTAGACAATTGCCATTCAGTTTTGGTGTTGATTTCAAAGGAAGTGTGCCATCAAATGACTTTACTTCAATCACCTTTAACGTCCAGTGTACAGTTCTTTAACTCAGATTGCGTAGCACTACACTACAACACTGTTAGCGGTTGTTGCAGATGTGTCCTAGTGTTTAGGGACTAGACCCCAGGATTGGAAGGTCATGGGTTTGAATCACAGACCAGTAGGTTACCCTGAGGTGCCCTTGAGCAAGTTACCGTCCCCCACACTGCTCCCCGGCACTGCATATGGCTGCCCAGTTTTGCACGGAGGGTTAAATGTAGAGGATGCATTTCATTGTGGTTCACTGTGTGTTGTGCTGCATGCTCACAATGACAAATAATCAAAGAGCCCAATGATATCTCCTAAAGCTAAATATAGTCTGGTTTAATATTTTCCTTTGCATTTTTTTATGTACTATATTCTCACATCTGTACACTCAACTTAATGTAACTGCACTGGGGAGTTTACAGCTGTGGTTATTTAGACAACATTCCTGAGATAGGCAAGCTTTTCGTCCATCACACAAACTATACGAGGGTGCTATACAACTAAATTCCCCACAGTAAATCCATGGCCTGAATCATTATTTTTCATTTCTTATATGTTATATCTTTTATGTTATACATTATATCATTTATGTCCTGTAACAATGTATATAAAGGGGCAAAAGTCACTTTCACATTATTTTTATATATGTATATACAGAGCATACATTGGTGGTTTTAAGGGTTAAACAGAATTTTATTTTATAAAAATCATGTTGTGAATAATGTTTTACATTAACACACTACTGATACTTGTAAAAACTCAATACTTGTTTCTCCTGTTGTTTTATGTGAGTTCATCTACACAAATGTGCTCTGATTTAAGCCCATGTTTCAGGGATATTGTAGCTTTCTATTTCTGTAGAGGTGAAATCATTCTTCTGTCACCTCCTGTAGTTGGATTTCAAACACATAAAGGAATGTAAAATAAAGCTTCTAAAGCATGTGAGGGTGTGTGTTTCTGCCTAGAACAAATTCATCCAGCTGTATTTCTGTTAAAGTCACACCCTGTCTGACAGAATGGGGTTGTTGTGAAGGGTGCTAATTCTGCACATTTATTTAAAGCTTTTTAGATGGTTTCACAAATTAGTGACAAATAATGCTAATTTTGTTTTGTCACCTCTATTAACGGACCGTAATTGCTGCAGCTCATCTACTGGCTGTAGCTGGTTTTGTGACGGGTGGGCAAATTAACACCAGGGCCATGTGATGGAGAAAAAAGGTCTGTACATAAAAGCTCATCCAAACACATAACATAGAAAGAGTTTTATGTAAACAGAACATGCATTATCTCTTGCACGTTCTGTCTTTTCTGTGTCTTGGACAGGATAGGAGATAATGTTTCATTTCGGTTCCTGTTGTGCCAGTTTAATATCACCCGGACAGCAAATCAATACCTGCCTAAAGCCTAATACATAATAGCTAAACCTGCAAATGGAAAAACGAAAGGGATGAAAAGTTGTCTGGAGGTGATTTTCTACACTTTTGGCCTGTTTCACAAGGCAGGGATTCAGTAGACCGCTGTTGTGCATAAGCTTCGTGAATGCTTCTAATCTCTTAGGGGTCCTAATGGACAAGCAGGTTCATTACATTTTCCAAAAGCCTGGTAGCCACCAGGGTTGTTGCTGACCATCCAGTGATTCTCCTGAGGAATGATCCACTCACTAATTCCAGTCATGCACTTAGACCCAATGGGAGTTGAATGAAAGATTCAGGAATGTAGAGCTGATGCATAACTCTGACCGCTGGCACCGGGCAGCTGTTGTTAGCATGCTTTAGTCTCGCCAGGCCTCCCAGTATTGACAGTACATTCCTTTACATAATAGTGGTTAGTCCAGAACCCTGACTGTTTACTCACAGGATACACGTACAGTGACACGAAAGAGGATGCGGAACATTAATAGGAGAAATTATTGAAGATGGACATTTAAGTGAATGACTGGCAGTAGGTAATTCTGTTTTTATTGCAAAAATGTTTTTTTCTGCCTCAAGTCAAGTGTTAGAATTAATGCAGCATTTGAGGAAGTTACCCTGATTATATCATAAAAACAGTAAACCAACAATATGTGGATATATATCCACTGCTTACGATCATGAAAGTAAATCTTTCAAACTTGCTTTTTTTTGTGACCCAGCCACACTAATTTGCAATGAGAAAGTTTGCAGGGTCTGTTAAATTCTCATGAGGGGGAAAATAATTGGTATAATGCTGTGCAAAGTATTGTGGTCTTGGCCAAATGTAATTAAAACCAATTTGAAAATAGCAACATTAAGCTACAGGTCAGGCACTATTGACTAAGAGGTCTAAATGACTTGTCTTAAAAAACTGTCTTATTCCTGTGACTATAGTTTAATGGATTGGGCTGCCTTGCTGGAGTAAACAGAAACATAAAGCTGGCTCTGACTCTGTAAAGTGCAGGTGTTTAGCAGCTTCTAACCCTTTACAGAAAAACAAATACATTTTACATGGGAATTATCATCTTGTTCTTGCAAACATATCGAAAAATGTATAAAGTAAATGTTGTTCATTTGGTCAGAAAGGTGTGAGTATACATTATTCACATTGTGTTATAAGTAGACATGTTATATGTGATTTATCTTTCTGTTAGAGGCATTTAGTAGCAATTTGGAGTCGACTCGATGAATCAGATTGCTTCTTTTCAACAAAGTTGCACGTGTGTCATGCAGAAACATTTTGGACTTGAGGTAGCATCAGTTACTATTAATTATGAGGCTGCGGATATCTGCAACAGTATCCCAGCTTACTTGCATACAGCAGCTGTCTAAAGCCCATAACCTTTAGATCTTATATTTGTCTGATATAGATTTAAAACATTTTCATCATATCTTTGGCAACTGCTGCAAAAAGAGGGTAGACTGTGTTTAGTACAGCTGGATATCAGGTATACCCCCTTATCAATGGTGTCGGTATTTCCTTTTTTAACATGAGGTTGGCGACTCCATCTACTCCAGCAGCCCTAGCTGAGAGTTGCTAATTCTTTGTATGGTGGTAACAGACCATCATTTTAGTTTATTACCATCACCAGCTGGAGTAAAGAGAGAAATACTAAAAATGTATTAGATGTTTACCTATGTCATCTTGATGAACTCTTTATTGTGTTCCCAGTGTAACACCCTGGGCAGTGCTCACATCTGAGCTGTCCCTTTCTTCTCCCTGCACCTTGAGACACAGGAGACTTTAGTGTTCACAAAGGCGAGCGGCAAGGCGAGCAGGCAGATGGACGATTGTGTGATCATTTTGGATCTTCAGATGCCCTAGGGCAACTCAGCCAGATGGACTCTTGAGTCTGAGCACCAAGCCTGTCTGCACGCCTGGCTCGCTACAGAGCTTGCTGTTACGTAAGTCCAGCATACATGCTGCCTGCACACACGTTTGTGTGAGTACAGAAGGACAGAGGGAGGGTGGGCGGAGGAGATTGGTGGGCGTGAAGATGTCACCTGAGCTTGTCTTTGTTTTTACCTCCAGTGGCAGATGCATGAGCACTTGCTGGTATTTCATGTCTTTCCTTAAACACCATTATCAGTGAGAAGGGTAACTGGATTTCCATGAAGAGACTCCAGCAGATTTCAACCTATTTGCTGAACAGTATGACCTCTTGTCTGTCACTTAAAGCATTTTCTCAGCTTTAAGTGCTTGGTTGTTTAAAGTGATTCTCTGGCAATAAATCTAGTTGGCAAAGTTACCGCCTTTAAAGCAGACATTTAAAGTGGAGCTTAAACACTAAAGTTTATGACCATCAATTAGTTTTGTGCAGCCTGCATGCCTAAATCCCACACTCAGCCCTTCTGAATAATCTAAAATAGATTTGCTAATGTGTTTCGCAATCTGAATGACACTAATCATACATAAAAAGGACATCATTCAGGCTCTTCTAGATGGCTGTTATTATAGTACCCAACGTGTTCATTTGAATGTCTTAAATTTGTAACTATTACCATGGTTACAATCTCCTGGATCACCCATGAAGACAACTCATGGTTTGGTATCAGGCACCCAGGCACACATGTGCATGTGGAGAGGGGGCTCTGCTGGCAGTTGTTTATGATTGGCAACAACACAGGGGCATCTGAGGCAGCTCCTCTCTGCTCCGCTTTCTCCCATTTCAGTGCAGTCTTAAACTGAGCAGCGAAAGAGAGAGAGAGAGAGAGAGAGAGAGAGAGAGAGAGAGAGAGAGAGAGAGAGAGAGAGACCACTATAGTCTGAACACTGATGAGATTGGGCTAGTGATCTCTTTCTGCCTGACTCTGCTGACATAAATGAATTAAACCCTTCCAGTTCACGTCATGTGAACTGTACATAATTCAGTGTCGGAAGCTGCATAAACAAGTCCGTCTGAGATTACTCAGCAAGTCCAGATGATTTAGGGAAACTTTGATGATTGTGCCATGCAGTTTGCATGATGCTTATTCTTGTGGCATAACCCCCTGTTCCCTTCTTGGCTTGAAACAGTGCAAGAAAAGAGTGCACTGAACAATAAACATGATTTTTTTTTTAAAGAAATCTTTTCTTTAGAAGACCC
The DNA here is from genome assembly GCA_017165825.1 of Hepsetus odoe. NCBI lineage: Eukaryota > Metazoa > Chordata > Actinopteri > Characiformes > Hepsetidae > Hepsetus > Hepsetus odoe. The sequence continues at coordinate 15,283,355 of CM029376.1, forward strand.
TGCCTTAACCAGAACACCTGATTTTTTTCTGAATGTCGCTTGGCACAGCTTTATGATGTGACATGAATTGTGTTTTTGCTTTTGTAAAGCTATGATTTGTCAGGCTATAAGACCTTTTATTAAACTGCAAGAAGCAAGGGCTTTAGCACACAGCACCGTTTCTTTCGTACCATGAGCAGAAGTACAATGTGTCTGTCTGTAATCATTTTGCCAGCAAACTGCAAACACAGCTGCAGCATCTATATAATCACATTTGGGTTTGTTCAGTCTCTGCTCCAAATCAAATCACATTTCCATTTGCAGTCCAAGAAGAATGTTATAACAGCATGATCTCTGCCTTTGTCCCCCAATGAAAGGCTTATTTGCACTGCATTTTGAGTTTGTGTGTTGCTTTTTTAGGTATAAGGTGTCATTCTTAATCGTTTACCTCTGAGGGTTCTTTAGAAGTGGGTATACCTCTCTTTCAGTCTTAGGTTACACTTATTTTTTAAAGTGAGCTGAGAGCATTTTCTCAGTATTAAATTTTGAAAAGGATAATTAAAGTTAGACTTACTTGAATCACACACACACACACACACACACACACACTATCCATCCATCCATCCAACCATTTTCTGCCGCTTGTCCCAAACGGGGTCGTGGGGGAGTGCTGCTGTCCAACCCAGCGCACACAGGGCGAGGACGGGGGACGCACCCTGGACAGGTTGCCAGCCCATCGCAGGGAGGAGCGGGACTGGGACGGCACCTTGCTCTAGGGGTGGTGGTGGTCTAGTGGTAGGGTACTTGCCTCTGGATCAAGAGGTCCCCGGTTCGAATCCCACCTCTAGCACTACCACCAGTGGGTTCCTGAGCAAGATCCTTAATCCTGAGTTGCTCCAGGGGGACTGTCCCTGTAATTAGGAAATGTAAGTCGCTCTGGATAAGGGTACCTCAGGGCAACCTATAGGGAAGGGGTTCAATCCTCCGATCATGTGGCTGACGCCCTAACCACTAGGCCACCACTGCCCCCTACAAGACCACTACTAACAATTAACTACAGAATATTATATGCTTTAGAATACATTTGGTGGAAAAAAAAGTTTTCTTTTCTTTTTCCATATATGTAGTTAATTAGCCAAGAATTTGTTGAGAGTCCAAACCTTTCGTCTGGAGCACAGGAGGGCCAAAGCTGCACAAGAGAAGTGTTTTTTCTAGTTTTAGACTGGCGTGGCTGTCAGTTTCACATTCATCACCCACACTGTTTAAACTGCAAACACTTGGGCCCATTTGCGCACATATGTTCAGGCCCATTGGAGGCTTATTGCTATTTCTGAGACACTGGACAGTGCTTTACTTCATTGTTATTTTTTAGGACAATTTTTCAAGATATGAACATATGCATATTAGGTAGGTGCACAATGCACATACACTGTGCCACTTCCCACATTTACTTAATTAAAAAAATTAAAAGATGTGAAGGATTATTACTGTGTGCATCAAGACATCATTATAATGTTAAGCCAGGATTCTGCTGTTCCTATAGATTGATCATGCACTTTTCCCTTGTGCACAAGCAGAACTGTTTCTTCAGATGAGACTTACTTACTTACTGGAATGTCTGCCATTATCATAACAGCCCTATAATTGATTAGAAAAGGCATGGTTTATTGCACACCCATAATAATTTAAGGGTATAAGTACAACCATTTGGAACCATGCGACTGGTAGAGAGTGTTTTTCTCCCTCTTAATCTAGCAAAAGTGTATTCGGACACTCCCTCAGGGCACCTACACCATCTTTAAAATAGGGCCCTAAAAGTCAACAAGCAGCCAAATGGTTTCTAGGAAAACATTTCCTGTGTTTGTTAATGTCAGTTGTGCAACCCCACTTGAAAACTGGAATAGAATTTGGACTCAAAACGTGTTTTTGCTGATTCACTACACATGGGCTAGGTAGAAATTTGTGTATCTTCTGTGAATCCTGTACATCTCATTTCCACTGAGGATCAGCCCTTGCTTCATGAAGATAGAGCTAAGCTCACGTCAGCATTTTCATTTTTGCTTAGTTTTAAAAGAAAATGAGGTAAAAGTAAAGATTGTAGAAGGAAGATAAAGAAAGATAATTGTTCGTATTTGCTGACTGTCTCACAGCTGTCTCACCCTGTGAGTGATAGAATAGGCAATATGGTTGTCATATGAATAAAGTGAATTATAGGTCCTGGTTGCTCCTGTTGGCCCCAAAGGGATGCTTCTGGGATGCCATAGCTGTAGCCACTGGCTGGGGGAGCATTGGGAAACCTGGCCAAAAAACTGCTCTGCTGTCTTTTTGTTGCGCAGAGACAGCGGCTTCAGACTCCGTTTGTTAGTCTTGTGTAACAGCCCGATTGCTTCCGGCCCAGTGGTCCAGAGTGGATCCAGGGAAGAAAGTTAGCAAGGCCAGTGTGTTCTTTTAGTGAGTTTGGCGAGTGCCACTGTTCTCCAAGGCTGCACACAGGTGTCGGGGGACGTTGACTCACTGCATCCTCTGGAGCAAGAAATCAATTACCTCACTTACCTCCACTTTGTTGTTTCATCTATCTATTTACCCTCCGCTAGCAGCGACGGCACATGGGAGCACTTTTCCTTGTGGTTTCCTTGCTCTGTGTTTCAAGCCCGGCTTACACACACACAGGCCTGACAGCTGCGAAAAAACAGCAGGAGAATAAACAGAACTGACACTGGCAGGCAGCAGTATACACACGCTTTTGTTGCAGGGTGTGTACTTGTGAAAGGTACAAGCAGATATGGTGCTTTTTGTTCCTAAATCAACAGTGGTGATGTCAACGCATTGCTCCAGCCTCATGGAAGACGCACATTGACATTTCCATTTTGCTGAGCTGAGGTAGCGCCTCAGATTTACACTGGGCAAGTTACTGCATATAAAACAAGTGTGAAATAAGCCTTATGTGCTGTGAGCTTGCAAATCGTGACTCCTCTGTTTGGGACATTGAGTGAAAGCATTGCTTTCTAAACACAGCAAGCATGTTAGCAATAAAAATGTCTCCTTTTCAGAAACAAAACATGTTCTGAATATGGTGACAGTTTAACTGTAATGAATTGGGCAGACTGGAGTCAAGTCAAGTCAAGTCAAGTCAAGTAGGATTTTATTGTCATTTCAGCCATATACACAGTACACAGTGAAACGAAATAACGTTCCTCCAGGACCCTGGTGCTACACACAAGACAAGACACAACACAAGACACAAGACAACATAAGACACAACACGGGGCAACAAGTGCAGACAAGACAGACAAGACAGACAACAACAGACGGCACGACAGACAGTACATTCATCCGTGGAAGGCTGCAGTGTTGTGGAACAAAGCAGCCCAGGCACATTATGGTGTAGCAGTGTGGTGGAGCGGTGTTACTGTAAAACTTAAAGTTACTTAAAGTGCAAGAGTGCAACACGAGATAAATAAATAAATACAGAATGAAAAGTGGAGGAAGTGGTGGGTGAAGTGGTGGGTTTAAGAGTTTTGTATTATTGGTGGGTTTTTAAGAGTCCATGATATTGGTGGTTCCAGAGTTCAACAGTCTGATGGCCAGGGGGAAGAAACTATTTCCCATCCTGGAAGTGGAGGCCCGTATGCTGCGGAACCTTTTCCCGGATGGCAGGAGGGAGAAGAGAGTGTGGGAAGGGTGGGAGGGATCATCCACAATGCTGGTTGCTTTGCGGATGCAGCGAGCGGTGAAAATGTCTTGTACAGAGGGCAGAGAGACCCCGATGATCTTCTCAGCTGTTCTCACTACCCGTTGTAGGGACTTGCGGTCTAAGACGTTGCAATTCCCGTACCAGGCAGTAATGCAGCCGCTCAGGATGCTCTCGATGGTTCCTCTGTAGAAGATGGTGAGGATGGAAGGTGGGAGATGGGCTTTCCTCAGTCTGCGCAGGAAGTAGAGGCGCTGCTGGGCTTTCTTTTTCGTTGCGGGACCACGTGAGGTTGTCGGTGATGTGAACACCAAGAAACTTGGTGCTCTGGACCAACTCCACAGGTGAGGTGTTGATGATAAGTGGAGTGTGGTCCCGACGTGATCTCCTGAAGTCAACAACCATCTCTTTAGTCTTGTCGACGTTCAGAGACAGGTTGTTGGTTCTGCACCAGTCCGTCAGCTCTTGTATCTCCTCTCTGTAAGCTGCCTCGTCTCCACCGCTGATCAGACCCACCACGGTTGTATCATCAGCGAATTTGATGATGTGGTTCGAGCTGTGCTTGGCTGCACAGTCGTGGGTCATCAGTGTGAACAGCAGTGGGCTGAGCACACAGCCCTGGGGGGCTCCTGTGCTCAGTGTGATGGTGTTGGAGGTGCTGCTACTGATCCTGACTGACTGGGGTCTCCCAGTCAGGAAGTCCAGGATCCAGTTACAGAGGGAGGTGTTCAGGCCAAGCAGCCTCAGCTTCTCACTCAGATGCTGAGGGATGATGGTGTTGAATGCTGAACTGTAGTCGATGAACAGCATTCTGACGTAACTGTCCTTTCTGTCAAGATGAGAAAGGGCCAGATGGAGGGTGGTGGAGATTGCATCGTCCGTTGAACGGTTGGGACGATACGCAAACTGCAGGGGGTCTAGTGAGGAGGGGATCTGGGACTTGATGTGCCTCATGACCAGCTTCTCGAAGCACTTCATGATGATGGGTGTGAGTGCGACGGGACGATAGTCGTTGAGGCAGGAGATGGATGGTTTCTTAGGCACTGGAATGATGCTGGTGGTCTTGAAGCACCTTGGAACAACAGTGGTGCTCAGAGAGGTGTTAAAGATGTCAGTGAGAACAACTGCCAGCTGTTCTGCACATCCTCTGAGCACTCGACCTTGAATATTGTCTGGACCGGCAGCTTTTCGTGGGTTGACTCTGAGAAGAGATCTTCTCACCTCGGCTGTGGTCAGACGGAGAATCTGGTCGTTCGGAGGAGGGGTGGTCTTCCTCATTCTCGTGTCGTTCGCTGCATCAAACCGTGCGTAGAAGTGGTTCAGCGCATCTGGGAGGGAGGGGTCACCGTCACAGGCAGGTGGAGATGTCCTGTAGTTGGTGAGGGCCTGGATGCCCTGCCACATGCGCCGTGTGTCACCAGTGTACTTGAAGTGGCCATGGATTCTCTCTGCGTGAGCTCGCTTCGCCGCTCTGATGGCCCGAGACAGGTTTGCCCTCGCTTTTCTTAGGGCGGCCTCGTCCCCTGACTTGAAGGCCTTGTCCCGGGTTCTTAGGAGTCTGCGCAGCTCCGCAGTCATCCATGGCTTTTGGTTGGGTCGTGTTATGATGAACTTGGAGACAGTAACATCCTCAATGCACTTGCTGATGTAGCCAGTCACTGAAGCTGTGTACTCCTCCAGGTTGATGGAGTCACCGTAGGTTGCAGCCTCCCTAAACATGTCCCAGTCTGTGCGTTCGAAGCAGTCCTGAAGAGCAGAGATGGCTCCTGTGGGCCAGGTCTTTACTTGCTTCAGGGTGGGTCTCACGCGCCTGACGATGGGTCTGTACGCTGGGATCAGCAGCACAGAGATGTGGTCTGAGTGTCCGAGGTGGGGGCGGGGCTCCGCTCTGTACGCGCCGGCCAGGTTTGTGTAAACACAGTCCAGCGTGTTTTCCCTCCTCGTTGCAAAGTTCACATGTTGATGGAATTTAGGGAGAACTGACCTGAGATTTGCATGGTTGAAATCTCCGGCAACAATAAATAATCCGTCTGGGTGGTAGTTTTGGAGTCCGCTGATAATTCCATAAAGTTCAGCCAGCGCGCTGTTAGCATTAGCGCTGTTAGCGCTAGCGCTGGGTGGGATGTATACCGCCGAAATAAACACTGTAGAGAACTCCCTGGGCAAATAAAACGGTCTGCACCTGACTGTTATCACCTCCAGCAGTGTTGAGCAGTGTACTGAGACCAGCACAGCGTTTGTACACCATTGTGTGTTTACGTAAACACACAGACTGGAGAACGGTACATGAGAAAAATAGAAATTAGTTCAGTAAATGTAAATGAATAAATAAATAAATCCAAATAAAAGTGTACTCCACTGTCTAATTCAACCCAATCCAAGCATTTTCCAAACTTTCTGCATAATCCAGCCTTTCATACGTCAGCAGTCATTAAAAATGGTTGATGTGACAGAGGAACTTAGCATTTCAGATTTCCTTTATTATGGAGGAGATAGGAACCATCATTTCTGGCAAGTTGATTTTCTTTTCTAAATGGCCAGGGAACCCATGCAAACTAGCCCCTTTTACTCTTCTCCACAATGTTCTTAAAATGAAGGGTTTACATTCTGAGCTTCAAAACATGCTGTTGGCAGTAAACATGGTAACACTGACCCTGCACTACAGTAATAAGTGTATCAAACTGACCAACAACACTGATATAATTCAAACTTTTTAGTTATAGTTATAGAGTTATTGGTAGCATTGCCTCGTCCATAAAACCATCTTCATGCTGAAGAACTGACCCGGTCAGCCATTCTCTGAAAATGATACAGTATCAGAACTGTTAAATTTAGTTTTTCTGGTAAAACCGTATAAGTTACTGTGACATTTCATGAAGAAAATGCTCAAATGCATGCATTACAATTTTTTGGATGTTTTAGTTGATTCAGTATCTGCATTTTTGCAGAGCAAACTTTTGATCATTTTCAATTTTCAAAGCGTAAAATGAGCTCTTTACTCTCAGTACTGCTAAACTCAGAGGTTTGTTAGTGATTTCTAAATGTATGCATTTGCAGTCTTAGTATTTTGATGAAACTTGTGTTAGATAATCATGAAATTTGTGCTTAGAGACAGAGCATGTGTTCAGATCGAGCAGTTTGTAATACAGTAAATAAAGGAAATTAAGTTGTTGTGAACTGTGAAAAAAAACACTTGGGCTTTGGTTTTGTGAATTTTCAGCATGCAAAAGTATATGATCAAGAAAAAGTGTACTAAACATATTTGATCATTAAAGAGTTATGCATTCAATAGCATGGACCTTTACACAAGCAAAGCCTATTGTTAATAAATGATGTTAATGATAACACCATTCTCTTCTTTTGAGCTTAGAAAATGAAGAGTATTTTAGGGCTCAGCAATGCCTGGAATGACTCCATCTCATTACGTGGTCAGGGAAAGTCTCAGCAGAGCCTTGGGCCAAATCATGATGGAGCTTGAGGTCAGTCCCTCTCTGGCAACCGTCAGTCTGACTCAACTCCCTAAAACCCCAGCACAATCAGTAGGCCGTAAATGATGCATGTAGAAATGGGAATTCATAAGCTGGAGTAAAACAGTGAACTACAGTGATTATCTCTGGGTTTATGGGATTTGCCTCAGTTCTGTGCATTCAGTGTCTGCCTTTGCTCAGAGATAGAAATGAAGTTGTTTGGAGGTGTATTAAAGGTCTGGGGAGGGAAGACTTCAATTAATGATCATCATCAAAGCATGACTGGACACAGCTGTGCATCCCCCTCCAATGATATTTGCATTCAGGTTCAATATTGACCTGCTGTACCAATTAAAGCTTGTTTCCAGGTAATGGAACCAACGTTACATGTTCATCACTGCCCATTATTTGCTGCACAGCATATCATTTACATTTACAGCATTTAGCTTCCATGTCCTAATTACAGGGACAGTCCCCCTGGAGCAACTCAGGCTTAAGGGCTCTTGCTCAGTGACCCAGTGATGGTAGTGCCAGAGGTGGGATTCGAACCTAGGACCTCTTGAGCCATTGGCAAGCACCGTACCACTAGATCACCAACACCCCATCAACTATCTTGTCCATCAGAGGGCAACAAGAGACAGCAGCACTGTTGTGTTACTTTTGTGAACCTGGGTCACACACTGACCACAAATATAGGGGTAAAGTACGACTAAAATTAATTCAGGCGGAAACACTCTGTACGGGTCGCTAGTCCATTGCATGACAGACAAACAAACTCATACAGAAGCAACGGAAATCGAGGGCTCACTCAGGCACGGGTTTAATCCTTATGAAATGGATCTATATGACAGGTGTATTTAATGGATAGGGGCAGTGTGTGCAGATACAAGCAAAGCTCTGCTCTTATTCAAGGCTTTGGGAAGAAAAGTCCTCTAGCATATGTTTTGTATCAAAATCACGTTTTACTTGATTTCATTTTGTGTATAATTTTTACAAATTTTTATGGGATATCACAAACGTATCACTTAACACAGCTATTAGACAGTTTAGAATGCCCTCTGTATTTTATTTAATGTAATAACATTGCAGTCATTTGGATCATTTGTTTCTGAGCACTTGATACAAGGTAGCTGTACCTTATAAACTAACAAATCACTGTAGTCTTTACTTCTCAAATATTGCATTGACCTTTGTCTAAGAGTTGAACACAAATCAATGACAAGCATGAGCCGAATTTAAGTCTGTGTGAAATATGTCTTTGGTCATATAACAGGATCATGACATTTGGCACAACTCTTTAGCTATTATGGCCATACATTCTAGATTCAGACAAATGCATGGTCATGTCCTCTGTTAAAAGCATTAACAAGAGATAGCTTCCTTATATAATGGGGAATGCTACATGAAGCAATGGGACATTGTCCCTGGGGTGAGTTGAGGTGGACATCAGCACAAGGTTATGGCAATAAATATTTCTCTAGTGGGTCTCTGAACTTGAGTGCTATGAGTGAGACTAAAGTAAAGTGGCGTCTGAATGAAGCTACTGGATAGAGTGCTTTTTTGTCTTAACTCTTAACTCTTAAGAAAGTAATATACTTTCTTTTAGGTCAGGAACTAAATGCAGCTATTAATAAATGAATCGATGCCGTGGCCAGGTGTAGAACCATTAATAAATACAGAGAGAGAGATCTGGAGAAAACTTATGGCGACAGCCACTTCTGTGATCTGTCATTTTCTCACCAATGTAAAATAGGGTCATTGGCTGTAGTGTTAATTATTGATCTTGGTGTGCTTAATTGGAAATAGTATGAAAGGACAGCTTCTCATGCTGGCAGGAAATGTTTTTGCCCTGATCTGACCCCTAGTGGATACATCTTTTAATCCTCCAGAAAGACAAAAGGCAATTGTGGCCTTAAGACTGCATTCACCGACTTCTGCTCTATTTGATGTTAACTAAGTTCAAATAAAAATCAGTGTTCACATTAACTGTAACATTAACATTCACTTTAAACTGTGTAGTAACACTTTTAACAATGCATTAATAACAATGTATTAATAACAAAGTCCTGGGGGTATTTTATTCTTACATTTGGAGAACAGTTGTGTAGTTTACACATGAATTAAGTTCTGTTTAGGGGTATTAAATTAGTAAATACTAATGTAATTACATGTAATTGCATAAGCAATAAGCTAAAGTCAAATAAACCTGTAATAACATAAGTTGCACTACTGTGACTAGCTGCAATGGTGACAACCAGTAATCACCAGTAGTTACATTGTTGTTACATGCTTTGTTATTGTATAATTATTGCGCTTACTGAGGTCAAATCAGAATCCTAAAGAAATATCCAAACTAAATTGTTGTGAAATTCAGGTTTTCATGATGCATCAAACTGAGTGAGCAGGGACTTTATCCTTTATGAGTTTCAGGTCAGATTATTTTGAGTCAGCAGAGCAAGTAGGCCCAGAGTGTCAGCTTGGCTTTGCCTGTGAGAGAACTTCCCACATAAACTCTCCATGAACTGCAACCTCATCCTTTCCCACTTTCATACTCACCGTTTCTCTGGTGCGTAACCTCTCCATTTTTCTCGCAGTTTCAATACTATTGTCTGTTTTGCCTTTTTCATAGCCTAGTGTCTCTTTTTTTTCATGCTCAGATGAATGAGCTTGCTAGAATAAAGCTATCTTGAAGAGCAGGGCATCGGGGAGTGGGTTATTGAGAGGTAGTGTGTTAGTGAGTGGGGTTTGTACAAGCCCACTCATTCACTCTCATGCTCACTCAAAGCTGAGAGGATGGGCCTCTGAGGAGATGTCCCCTGCGCTGTAAAGGAAGAGGACAAAAATGAGTAGGACGAAGCCAGTGCAGGGAGATGCCAAGAGAGGATGTATGTAGATTAACATATTATCACTGATCTTACTGATAGTGAAACAGGGCCCTTTTAATATGTTAATGTTTCATATTCAGAGCAATATAATTCAGTTAAAAATTACTTTGAGTAAGACCTCCTCTCATATATATATATATATATATATATATATATATATATATATATATAATTTTTTTTTTTTTTTCCAAGATCAGTAGGTGGCCATGAGGTACCCTTGAGCAAGGTACCATCCCCATCACTGCTACTCGAGTGCTAGATATAGCTGCCCCCTGCTGCATGTGTGTGCTTAGGTAAAAAGTAGAGGCTGCATTTCATTCATTAAACTAAACTAAATACTGAACAATAATTCAATAATAACTTCAATAGAATAATAAATTGTCTGATTTTTTTTTCTCTGAGAAGTACCGAGAAATTGTTATTTGTGGTATTCAGCAGCATGCTTGAATATTTACGATTTTTTCATTCCTTGTAAAATGTCCATCTCAGTAGTACAAAGATTTTTTGTTGTGATGACAATGAAAGATTAAACAGATTTCACCACAATCTTCTGAAGGTGCTGGCGCTGCTGTCCACGGAAGATCTATTGCTTGATTAAAAATCTATGAAGTCCAAATGAAACAATATCTGTCCTCACATGCTGATGTATGAGAAATAGATTTTTCTCCAGACAAACTGTAGTGAGTTCTTAATGGACCCATTACTATAATGTGGCCGCAGTAGTGCAGACATGAACGAAGAATGAATCCTGCCTGACTTGGGTCCAAGTTTCTGGCCAGTTACTGATTTATTCATATGTTGAGTCATGTTTGGGCCTTGCTCTCACAGATGCAGCAGTAGATTAATCAGGCTTTAAACTGTGCCAGCATTGTCCACAATCCCATTAGCTAATATCAGCTGTTGATTATAACCCCCCCCCCCTCCCCCCCCAGTAATCCGACTTAACATTTACATCTGTTTGCTTTCTGAATCAGTGTGTGTGTGTGCATGTGTGTGTTCACAGTAGGAAAGGTCCTTACTCATCTAAACCAAAACAGTAAATGACAGTTCTTTGTTGCACATAGAATCAGATATATCATTCATTAAATTCATTAGAGGGTGTGTCTTCATAGTTACATCCCTTTCAAAGACAGTGATGTCAAAACAGGGCAGACCTATTTTTGTCAATTCCATGCCGGTTTATGATGCTGCCCAAAAAGATGGTGCAGTGTGGGCTTTCACTGAAGTTTCATTAGTGCCTGTGACTCAGCTCGAGCTGAAAGAAGCACTGGAAGAGGATACTCATTACTTCTGTAAGGGGCAGGACATCCACGGAAGAATCTTTTATGGTTTTGTTTACTGTTTTTAAACACTGTCCCATTTATTTTGAGTGCATGTCACATGTTTTGCATCATCCTATTCTTTAGCTACTCTTTTTACCCATTTTGCCATTTGTGCTGAGCTCTAAATCAGAGAGAGCTGATTAATTACCTTAAATTATTAAAGCAACAGCATCACATTTGGGCTATTGAGTGTTGCATTTCTCCAGTAGAGTTTTAGGAGGCCCCATTATGTTGTAGTGCTATGTAAAAAGCATGCATTTATGTGTAGTCTGTAGCATTTATATCAGCTGTTCTGCTTGGTTAATATTCATGGCTTGATTTAATGTCTTATTCTGATGAGTGATGCTGGGACAAGGAGATGGCAAAAGAGGTTCTTGGCACTTCTGCTCATTGCCTTTGCCAAAGTTTGCTTTAAGAACCACTTGTTGATTGTGGCTTGTAAAATAAATGAGCAGTAATGTTTTGCAATAAAAAGTATCATGCTCTTCAAACACTTGGTGACATTTGCTATTTTTGTAAGCTCAACGATGCAAATGGAAATATCTCAACTAATATGTCAAAAGGAGTTTATAGATGTTTTTATATATTTCACAAAATAGTTTCATTTCAAACTGGACAAACTATGGATATTCATTTCACTTTAATTTCATACTTTGTAGGATATAGGCTTTTCATTTAAATCATTTACAATATCTTTCATTTTATCAAAGCTGATGTCATCTCTATTAAGATCTGAGAATGGCTGTGTACCGATGCTCATAAAGACTTGAGGCTATAATTTCTGCCAAAGTGCTTCAACAAAGTATTGATTTACAGCAATAGCTATAAATACATATATTTGATTTATTTTTAATAAATTGGCTTAGGTTTCAAACAAACCATTTTCACTTTGTAGTTATGGGAAGTATTATGTGTGTAGAATTTTGAGCTAAACAATGAATTTAATCCATTTTGGAATAAGGTTGTAACCTCCAACACTGAATTTTGGAATAGTTAATGAATGTTTTCTGAAGCGGACCTTCCAACAATATCTTTAAAAAGAATTGCAGTAGCTTCTGAGCTCCAACACAAGTCATCCATAATCAGTGCGTGATCCCACTAAAACTCTGGTGACTGAAGGCAGTCCAGTCATCACAGCAATGCTACAAAATCTAGTGTAGAGCCTTCCCGGAAAAGTAGAGCTAACAGCAAAGAGGGAACAGAGTCCCTCTATTAATATCCTTTATGTCAGAAGAAACATTGGAAGACCATTTGTCTGCAAACTTAGACATGTGTGTATGGTTATGTAAAACGCATCATGCAGCAAGGCTCAGATGACCTAAGCTTAGTGCAATTAAAACAAAGCCAACATTGGCTGGACTTTTCTGGCTGGACTATTGAAGAAAGATTTGGACATGCTTATCCAGACAGTCTGTGGCACTTGTGGTAACAGCTGTATGGCGCCATACATCTCATAAAAGTTGTAATCACTGTAGTCTATTTTTGTATAGAATGAAAAGACACCAGAACTCAGAATGCCGACATGCATGTGAACAGGACTAAAAACAGGACAGGACTAGTTTTTCCCCATTTTTTAAAAACTTTTTTTAAAGCAACTGTGACTATTGTGATCATGCAAATGCAATAAAACACTGCATGATGGTTTTGCAGTTCTCAAGGCCACTGTGAAAAAATCGACCTTGTCCATTGCTTGTGCTTGTGAGTCTCAAGAGAGTGTAATGGTTATGCTTAATGCCAAAGGAACTGTCGTGGTGATAAATTAATGTTGGTAAAGGTAAGGTCACTCTTTGAAGGCATGGCAGGACCTTTGCATCAGCATCTGAATGGTGTTTTCCCTGTATCTTAATAAAGGCTGGTCCTTTGAAGAATAGTGAGCCTTGCACCTAAAAGTCATTCCGGACAGTTTATTAAGCTACTAATTGAAAATCTGGGTGATTAATTGAATATTTATAGGGCTTATTATAGGGCTTATCCTAGCAAGGTCACAGCAGACCATATTCTAAACACTGTGTTATTAAAGTCGCAGTTTTCTAATGGCAGCTTACAGGAACGTTTCATTTGTCTGTAATTCAATTGTAAGAAACTACATTGCATCATCACTGATGATTATCTCTTTAAATCAGTTTTCATAAAGTCTGTTTCCGATGATTAAGCCTAGTCATAGGTTCAGCCTGAAATGGCTACCTACTATCTATAAAGCACACTGTGTAAGTTATAAAATTCCAGTTCTACACAAAGCATTGCCCTGTTTGTCCCACATGCATGTGTTGTCCCACAGTGACTGTTTGTTATGCATATGGACCTCCAGAGTGCTCATATTTCATTTTTTCTCAAGAGAAGAAGTGAGCCATTTGAGATTTTCAAAAACATTTCAAAAAGCTTAATCCCTGTGTTGGAAACTGATCCATGATAATGGAGTACTTAACCTCTCTTTTAACTTGTTCTGTATACACCTTTAACTGTAGTTTTTTTAGAGCCCAGTGCAAACAGTAGTTTATCTAAGCAAAAGTCACTGACCCACCAAACATTATTTCTCAACATAAAAATCATTCATAAAACATACCAAGTGGCTGATTAAAGGCATCCCTGGGTACTGACTTGACTTTCCACGTTTGCAGCTACCTTTCCCTCTCCCCTTACAGTTCAAGCTCAAGATGAAGTCCTTTCTCACTCGTTTAAATGAGCACCTGACGGAGGGCTCGACCCTACTTCTGAACAGCCAGCAGTGAGAACTACTACTGCTGCTTCACTGCTGCATTCTCAATAATGTAGTGGGTCATTGATGCTCTCTCATTTGCATTAGCTGCTTAACCACCGAGCAGAGAGTGATAATTGCCTTTTTCCATTACACTGAATAGCCTTCTATTTCTCTGTTTGTCTTTCCTTGGCCCTTCCCCTCCTAGCGTGACTCTCCCTGCTAGAGCCAATTGTGTGAGTATCCACAGTGCTGTGCATTCGCTGAACTACACACGGATGTGGTCATTAGCTGCTTGACATATAAACTTCTTGTTCCTTTCCTTTCTCTTTGTCTCATTTGTGTTTGAAAGCAGTGGAGCACTGAGCCTCTGAAAGTGGGTCCAGTAGAAAATGGAAAGTGGGGCAACTACCAGCAGTTCTATGCGTAAGTGGTCACAAAGCTGCCCCCCAAACCTTTATATCACTAATTATCCAATTTTACACTCATTGCTTGATATTTGCTATGATAATGTCATAAACTATTGTATTTCCCTCACTTTATGTAATGCAATTCTGATGTAGCAGCCTATGATGCAAAATTTCATAATGCATAAATTACCTCTCATGCAGTCCAAATATGGAAACTAAGCTATAAAGTCTGCCTACAGCAGTTCAGTCCCTCCTGCACACTGGTGTTATCAGGAGTCTTTCAGGCTGGGCTGTTTTTAATGGGCAACCTCAGAACAGATATGGTTGATTAGTCCTAACTCCTATCACAGTAACTACATAATGCTATTTTTTAGTGATTTGTGATTTCCTAACTTGATTTTTGTCTTCATAAGTGAGGAATCAAGTAAACTTCAAATGCTTAAAGTCTTTTTTTTCTTATGTCTGTTGATATCAAGAAATTGACTGTGTTGATTTTCTTGCCATTGTCTTTAAGCAGGGTTGTGAACCTTTTTAACCAGCAGTTCAATATTGTGTTACAACATATTTTATCTGATTAATTAGCAATTTCTGAGTCTGTTACCATTTCACTGGTGAAACTGCAACAAGAGAATCTTCAGAAAAAGACCACAGAAAGAAAGCAGCTTGTTCACTGAAGACAATTCTAATTTTGGGGGGATGAGCACATGTTTTTTCACATCTGGACTCAGTAGACCTTTAGGATCTGGACAAAAGGCCTGCATGCCATAATGACTTAACTGTGACTGAAAAGGGACTGAACCCTGACATTTCTCTCTGCTACCATATTGCTTTTTCACCATTATTTGTAAGGGTGACCTTTTGTTTTCTGTGTACACTAGCAAGGATGTGCTGGTGATTCAGAGAAATTAATTAAGAGACAAGCAGATTTTGATTAGGAATGAGTCACTGACTCACTGGTTCTGATTGATTGTGAAGGAGGAGGTGTGTGTGTGAGGCAAGCGTCATGATCTTGTTAGCTGTAGAGTTGTTGGGAGGGGTGGTGAGAGAGATGATGAGGTTAATAAAGAGACAGCAAGGAGAATGTCGTATTCTTCGTGGGAGAAGCATGGAGGAGTGTGTGGGTCAAGTTAGTGGGGTTGTTCAGTGCATGTGGGTTTAGGTGAGGGTTTGGTCAAGGTGTATGTAAGCTCTCTGAAATGAATGGTCCAGTGCATGCACAGCTCTGCTGAGGGGAAAGTGCAGAGTGTTTACTGAGTATCTGTGATGAATGTGTGTGGGCTCAAGGGAGGCCTAAAAGGGATTTGTGCATAATCAGGATAAGTGTTAGCTTTGACAAGGTGATCGCTGCAACACTGACCAACAATTGTCACCATGCTGTGTATAAATCCTTTTATCATTTTGAACAGGGCCTTTCAGAACTCAAGTGTGGATTTTTATCTTCTGATAAAAGTTACTTGTACATAATTTATGAATCTGTGTTTTGAATGCATTATAAAGGGCTTGCATTATGAAGCAGCTTTGGCCTAGTGGTTAGGGACTATGCCCCAGGATTGGACAGTCATGGGTTCGAATCCCCGACTAGTAGGCCCTACTAGTTGCCCTGAAGGTTGCTCATGAAACTAATGGTGGTAGTGCTGGAGGTAGGATTCAAACCTGTGACCTCTTGGCCCATATGCAAGTATCCTACCACAAGACCGCCATCACCCCTAGTATGTTGTTCAGTTGAATAAATAAAATGAACAAATGAATAAAGCAAGGAAAGGAAAGAGGTTAAATGTACCTATTCTGAATCAGTCTATACTAACAACTCCTACCAAAATGCAGTCTTACCCATCAGACACTGTATTATGGCAGCACATTGCCAAGACAGTACAGTCCAACCAACTGGAACTGAGGTCATTACATACATCAATCTTAAAGGCACAGTACAAAAACAGACGGTGTAAGAATGATCACAGAAAAGTGAATTAGGACTGGTAGGCTGCATAAAAAGCATGCATATGTAAGTTAATAAAAAAAAAAGAGGAACAAATAAGGGATCAATAAACAAGCTTAGATGTGTCCTGCATAAATTGCCATGCATGATGAACAATATTGGTTCTGAAGGCATAGCAAAGAAAACAGTGCATAATTAGTCCTCTGTGTGTGACCTTTAATAGTTCCATAAATAAAACCAACATCTCTGATAATGTAGGCCTAGTATCTTTTTATTTGAGAAGCCAAGAGAAAATTACTGAGGGACAAAATATAGACTACAATTAGTGTCCTTACAGACAGAAATTATGTGATATTCTTAAGGCCTCTTTGGCCTGTGGGAGGAAATTGGAAAGCAGAGCACTCAGAGGAAACGCACACAAATACGGGGGAGAAAATACAAGCTTCACAGAAAAGACCTGGACCTGCCTGGAAATCAAACCCAGGACCTTCTCGCTCTGAGGCAAAAAAAGGGCTACCCACGGTGCCACCATGTCACCCATGCACACTACTGTAGTGGGAAAGATCCTGACTCAGTTTTGACTTGGGACCTGTTCAAACGGAGACACTTCCCTCAAAAATCTTTATTTGTTGCTTAAACTCTGTAATCCCAATCTTCTCCTGAGCTATTGGTTTAAGATGAGTAAACTCTGGTCATCATTCTGAGGCTTGTCAGAATACATGGCACAATGAATTGGCTTTTCTGATCTCTGACACACATAGCTCATGCGTAACTTCATGATTACAGATAAAACTGTGGCTAATCATTGTCACTGACTGACGTCTCTGTGATATATTTGACACTGAGGTCACAGATTGTCATATATTTAACCTCACTCCCCCCATGCCTTCTGAAGAAAGCACTATTTTCAGCACCACGGACAAGGACATTCCAACTATACCACTATGGCAAGGACAGGGGTTGTAGATTAAGGCCCATCTGGCTTTTCTCTGGCAGCTCATTTTAGGAGGTGTGGTTGATAGGGAGTAAAAACCTCTGATGAACCAGCTATTGATCAGACTGCTCATAGCTTCAGAATACTGTCTACATTCAGCTTATGCACCTGCTGCTCTCTGCCTCACTGGCTGGCAGGCTGTAAAGAAGAGCTCCAGCAGGGCTTGAATCAACCTCCATATCTCATTTTTATTGCCACTGATGAGCCTGCAGTTAATGTGGTCATTAATAACATTCAGGGGAATTAGGAATTCAGAGGGGTTCTGAGAAGTGAGGAGTCGTAAGTCCTTTCCTGGGACTTTTTTTTCCCTTCAAGTAGGCCCAGGAGGCTCAGGAGGACAGTGATATAGAAATGCCACAACATACTGTAGTGCAGTTGGGTAATAAATATATGTTCCTGTATAAGAATCTTCTTGTTTTTTCTGTATTTTGGGTTTGAGTTAAACAGTAAGCATTGTATATTTAAAAGGAAATAATTGTACTGAAAAATGTGGAAAATGCTTGTAGGATAGTGAACTTCTGATTTATTGTCTCCAATATACTTAATATATACTTATTGCCTGATCTCCAAAATGAGTTAAGAAGAGGAATCAAAACGTTCTTTACTTATATATAAGTCATGTTCATTCCAAGTCATTAAAACATGACATAGAAAAAAAAAGAATTAATTGGAAGTGACTCACTTTCATTGTGAATACATAGCATAAACCACACAGTGAACCATGATGAAATTACACCTCTGCACTTAACCTATACACACAATCACGTGCAGCAATAAAAAGTGCCTGAGGAGCAGTGACAGGGATGGGACCTTGCTCGAGAGTACCTCAGTCTCGGATTTGAACCCATGACCTTCTGATCCTAGGGCATAGCCCTTAACCACTAGGCCACCGCTGCCGCATGTAGTAGTTTCACTTCACTGGTCATGTGTTACAGACATACAGTTAAACGCAAAAATAACCTTTTTTCTTTTTTAATTGTTAATCAAAATCATCTGAAGCAAAAGTACAGATCAAACCAGGAAAATAAACACAAAAAGAAAGCTCATGTTCTGATGGTAAGATGTATTTTCCATTACCATCTTTTTTTGAGGCCGATTAGAGCTTCAAAAAGAAGTAAAAGAAAATCTATCCTTGAACATACGGTGGTTTTTGATGGAAATGGGTTTGGGTGTGTTGTTGCAAAAATAATATCATGGCTCAATGAAGCAAAGAAGCTCTGAACATTGTATCAAATATGTTTTAATATCAGCAATTCCTTTCATTGAAAAAGTAATAGACTTCTGCTTTACAGACTTAACCGTGAAATGGTTACAGTATCGACTTCACCACGTCCTGTTGTTCAAAGAAAAGCTTGTTTTTCTTTTAGCAAACAAGCAATATCAGGTACAATAACTGATGTAGGAATGTTTACACGTTCTCTAGATTAATAGTAGAACATTTTTAATATTAGCTGCGTGTAAAGTTAGTCTTTACTTAGACTTTGCACCTACTAGTCTCTGGGTTTTGCTTGCTTCAGACAATGTTGTTTATCATTTAGGCCAGTTACATTACGATTTAAAATAATATATGCAGTTAAACACCTAAAACATAATCATTCAACCCTAACTGCAGTTTACTGTGCCTAGATCCAAGAAGTCAGGGAGTGATGTCACTTATAGCAAACGAACATGCAAATGAAGAAGCTGCACCTGAAAGGCATCACTTAGAGTTTGTAAAAGTTTTAGTACGTTTAAAAAAGGATTTCTGGAAAGAAAAGGGGCAAAGGTTTGTTATTAAATGTGTGAATTGTCTAGATAAGTGGCCTAAAGAATTGTTTCTGTCAACAAAGTATACATGGAATCACATTGAAGGGCTGTAAAAGTCGAGTTTTTTGTAAGAGTGTGGACTGAAACTCCCACCAGAATCCCAGAACTGATGGTCTCTCTCTGCAGCTTCTTCAACATTTCTTAACACCCTGGTCATTTGCAGCTCCAGTTTATTTTAAATAATGTCAGCATACATACTGTCAGTCAGTATGCGGCCTGACAAGCTGATGCCAGCCTGATTTGTTTGTTATTTATTTACTTTTATTTTTCCTATTTTCCAAGATATGGCTATTTTACTGGTTTCTGCTTAACTGAACTTCAGAGAGATTTCAGCATCTGTGCTGGTCTTTAAATAGAATAAGGCACCTGCAAGCCCTTTATGTCTCATTCAGAGCTAAATTAGTCCCAAAGCATGTCTGCCTGTGTGTCTAGGAATGGGCTTCATTTACTACTGGTAAAAATGTAATGGGAAAGGGGTTACGTACACTGAACATTTGTAGTCGTCTACTGCATTAAGCAGAATTCAACAAATTAGTATAGACCTGTGTTAAATGTCTATCTCTGTCAAAAATATTTGCGCTAGCAATTGGTGGTTGCGCTATCAAATCATTTTCATTGGGGTCGTTTTTTAATGCCTTTATTCATACTTTTACATTACTACTTACTCATTTACCCCATGCCTTATTGGATGCTGCTTTAACTGAATAGCTTTAGAGCAACAGTTTGGTTTAGATGAAGCAGTTACAAGTAATACATCTTCTATTGGTACCCACAAGATTTTAGTTACACCCCAGATTAAATTTCAAGATTACTGTGATTAGAGTCTAGTGGTTGTCCTTGCAGGACCCCAATTGCAGAGACAGTGGCTTCCAAAAAGCAGCTGCTTAATCTAGGCTTTGAGGTGGCCTCTTCGGTATTCATTTGAACAGTGTTGTAAAAATTTACAGGGGTCAGCAGTTGCCATCAGTGGACATATTTTACACAGCACCAGAAGTTCAGGGCTACAGATATTAAGGAAGATTACAAATAAGTAACTGTAAATTTCCCAAGTTATCTTGTATGACTTTTTCATGGTGATCACTATCATATTTGTGTGTGTGTGTGTGTGTGTGTGTGTGTGTGTGTGTGTGTGCGTGTGAGAGAGAGAGAGAGAGAGAGAGAGAGAGAGAGAGAGAGAATCACCAGCACCCAAACAATTAAAAGAAGAACAATACACAACATTGATTTACAGGCCAAGACACAGTAAAGCAGCTAAAATGAGCTCAAAAAAGCTAACAATATGCTTTAGAAATAAGCTTCAGACTTGCATGGGTCCATTATGAGTGTATGGCAATGACCGTATGTGCATGAACAAAGCTGTGCCACTCTACACAATACAGGTCAACAAAACTGCTGACTGCTCTCTATAGAATTCGCATGTGAAATGTTCATCAAGTCCTAGAAGAACTCTGTATCTGATTCTATAGTCGATGCATGCATTGCACTTGAATGTTTTTTCCTCCTGAACCTGAAGGCACATGCAGCCTGTTCTGAGCCAGTGAATGCATGGGGGTGGTGGGGGTGGTGTGGGTGTGAGGGAAAGTGGAGGGTAAGGGGGGGTTAGTGTCCATCCCAGCAACCATGCTCATAGACATGCTCCTGAGACTAAGGATGATGGTGTGAAATATGGGGCTCTGTGAAAGAAGGGGCCATTTCCTTCTGCACTGCTCGAATTTACCTCCCTCCTTTATTAACTCCTAACTCCTGCCATTTGGGTTCATTCATCTGTTATTTATGGCAATTGTGCTTAATAATCTAGCCTTTTTTCTTTCTTTCTTTCTTTCTTTCTGTATAATTGTCTTCCTCCTTTGTTCTGCTCTGCTCTTCTCTCCTCTTCTCTCCTCTTCTCTCCTCTTCTCTCCTCTTCTCTTCTTTTCTCTTCTTTTCTCTTCTCTTCTTTTCTCTCTGTCCCTCTCTTTATCTCTCTCACATAAAATAGCTACAGTGTATTTTGTTATTGTGGTTATTTATAATGTTGTTTACCTTGTTTGCTTGTTTCTCGTGTTTTGCCATTTCCCTCTATTGTGTTGTTTTTTTTTTTTTTGTTTTTTTTTGTTTTTTTTTATTATTATTTTGTTGCTCTGAGCGCTTTCTCTCCCCTTTTTCTAACCCTGCATTCATTTTGTTGTGGCTCGGCCGCAGTCCAGGATGACGCTGCCCCAGGTACCCAGGAGTACATTATGTTGCGGCAGGATTCCATCCATTCAGCGGATATAAGGAGTAAAGGCTCCCCCTTTCGTGCTAAGTGTCACGAAATCTTCTGCTGCCCGCTGAAGCAAGCCGTCCTCAAAGAGAGCTCAGAACCTGAAGGTTTGTCTGCAACTCATCCATGCTTTTGTTTTTTTTTTTGTTTTTTTAATTTTCCTCCTTTTATTCTGCTGATGCTTTTTATATTTGCTTCTACTTTTTCTTAGGCTTATGTTTCCTTTTTTGGCTTTGCTTTGTAAAAAAAAAGCATTTGCCTTGTGCATTTTAACCCCTGAATGAGTGCGTGTCTGTGTGAAGAGAATGCTTTAGGACTGCAATGTTGAATGCCTTTGGGGAAGTCTTTTTCCCTGTCTTCTCTCCTAGTATGCGCAAATGCGCATGTGTGCACACACATTAGAGTGTTGTCCCCTGTGGGCCACACTCCCTGAGGTGACTGTACACCCCGGGGTCATGTTTTTCAAACAGAAATGCATGCGCCAATAAAAAGCCACAGAGAATCACTGGGGTCATAGAACACTCTGCTAGCCAACTTAACAGCGATGAATTATAAAAGTGGGTTCCATAATGTCTATTCTTAATCATATTCCCTTTTGCCAATATAAGCCAAGCCTGTCCCTGACCCTCTCCCTCTTGCCTATGGCCCTCATCTTCTTCTCTGGCTTGTAAATGTGCATCATTTTCTTGCTGGCTTTGGCCCTTCTTCTGTTACATATCAAAGTTTTTTAAATGCTCTGTTTCGTTAGGTTTTTCTCTTGCCGTAACAGAATATACATAAAGTCATACTGGACTTCACCTATGCCAGTGGTCTGCAAGTATATGCATGCATTTTGGTTCCTGCAATTTAGGACCAATAAGACATAACTTTATTGGGCTTGTCATGACAGGGTGAAAATTGCATGAAGTGCCAGTCTTCCTACTGAAGCGTAAACACTTCCAGAGAACAAACTTAAGTTAGCTAAGCCAATAAAGTTAAACAAATAGAGTTTAGATTAAATTTTAGAGTTTAGATTAAAATAAAAAAAGTATTTTTAATGATTATATCTACAAATATCTGGATAATACTCTTATCAGATCATATTCAGCAGACAACATTAAATAAAGCTTATAGATTATTTTAAAAATTGAATGATAAGAAAAAAACTTTTTGCCCACTAGACAGTGTTGAGGTGATGCCTGTCAAAAAATATTGTGTGGACCACTGCTTTAGGCTGTTCTCCTTTGCTTTCTTGAGCAAGAATTTTGAGAGCATGCTTTATCTTTATCTTTATCTTTATATGTGAGCTATGAATTACACCTACTGAAGTTTGAAAAGGAAAGAGAACTGTTGCCCATCTTTCCTTTGCACCCTTCCCTCCTCCTCCTCTCCAGTGCTTGGGTGTTTGCTCACGCCTAACAGTAATGGAGTGATGGCTCAGAATAAGGGGGTGTCTGAGCTCTTGCATGTATTTGGATGCTACCAAATGGCTGGAGGGAGAGGGCTTTGCTTTTTTTGTCGCCTGTGTGTGTGCAATTTAAGAAGTGCAAACGTTACAGTGTTTTCCTTTTCAGATCATCGCCCGTTGGGTAAGCTTTTAAGTTTAAAACACATTCCTTGAACTGCAGAAACCAATATGGAAAACTAATGGATCTAGGAAAGGGAACAGATTTTAGAAGACTACCATAATTGTTTAATTTTTACATTAAAATTAAATAAAATTAATTTAATAAAATTAATTAAAATTAAATCACATTTAAAACTAATTAGAAATGACAATAACATTAATGTGCTGTGTGTCAAATACATGCTTCTTAATTGACCTATCCATGCTCTGCCCACAAGAGCATTATTCTTAGCAACTTTTGAGCTTGGACCAGTTTTATGAGAGCTTTACTGGTAAAAGTCAAATTTAAACAAAAGAGAAATGGATTGTGTCAAGTCATGTTTATTTTTCAAACTGGACATCCATCCTTTTGCTCTTATCATAGCCTTGCTCTTATTAGGAATGATCACAATACTAGAGTCATCTAAAGCCTGGAGTCCAATAAAGCATTTCTGACCTCTCTTTCTGTCTCTGCGTTACTGCAGCCGTTACGCCTGTATGTTCTTTATGTTTACTGACAGAACAGACTTAGCACTTACAAGTGTAGTTAACCACCCACTTTGCAGCAACAGCTGCTGTTCAAAAGATCTAGTGGCTGATTTCAGGAGGAGGAGCACAACAGAGACGAGCCATGTTGTTGTATTAAACTGAAACAAAGACATATTATTTGTAAGATGTGTTAATATTATTATATTTAGAATTATATATAATTGAATATAATTTCAATTTTTTTGCATAAGCTACAGTCTGTTAATACATTTCATGGGATTCACAACATGGCAACAAACTATGGCTTCTGAGATTGCAGCATAGGTAGGTCAATTGACTAACAATAGGTGATCTTCACTTTTCAGGAATCTCTATTTATTACAGTTTTCAAGGAAGCTCTGTGTTCAGGTATTGCTTGGTAAAGTTTTTTTTAAAAATACAGATAGGGTTGTTTTTTTTTGTTGTTTTTTTTTTTTGGATGATGCTGTACGAGCGAGAGTGAGAGGGAGGGGAGGCTGAAGTTCTACAGATCTATTATTCAGTTTAACTGCGGCTGTGCTTGGACGTGACTAAATTTCCAAAAGCTGAATCTTCTTATGTAACATGTTTCTTGGGGGTGTCATTAAGATGGAGGTTCTGATGCATGATTGAAAAGTGGGATCCTGCTCCACCAGGCAGACCATCTCTGGGCAAGTACGTCTCGTACGGGAGCAGGAGATGTACATGCACTGCACGGGCACCGTGGCTTGTGTTGCCACAAGTAGAATATGTGCTGCTGAGTACTTAATCACTCCTCTGAACCTTG
The DNA here is from genome assembly GCA_017165825.1 of Hepsetus odoe. Classification (NCBI taxonomy): domain Eukaryota; kingdom Metazoa; phylum Chordata; class Actinopteri; order Characiformes; family Hepsetidae; genus Hepsetus; species Hepsetus odoe. The sequence goes on from CM029376.1 coordinate 15,307,661, forward strand.
CACTGCTGTCTCTCTCTCTCGCTCTCTCTTACACACACACACACACACACACACACACACACACACACACACACACACACACACCAACAGACTATAGATCATCACGTCACAAAATACACCTCCCTTAAACTTCACATCACAGCTGTCTGCACCCCCAGACAAATGGTTTCTTTCTCTCCCTGTACTCACCTTTTCTCTTATTTTTCCAGAACAGCTTACTTTTGCCTTTCCTCTCTCCTCTTCCTGCTCTCTTTCATTCTCATTCCTTTTTTATCTCTTCTATCTTTTGCACATTTCCAAAGCTGATCTTGCCTATATCTGTCTGATATCTGGGAAGTATTGTGCCCTTATGTCTGTTCTACCTTCCCTTTTTAGCAAGAAACGAGAACAGCGTGTCTTTAAAGTCTTATCTGAAACTGCACATCTTGAGAGGATGTAAAGCCACGTCAAGATACACACCCGGGTTGGCAGTGCACTCTAAGGCCAGGGTTTTTATGAGCCTTTCCTCTGTGGATCAGACTCTGAGCTAGTCTTTGTCAGTCTGCACACACTCCACACAGGCCCCCTACTAGTGTTGCTGCTGGCAGTGGGTTTTGATAGATTTTGTTTTTTGTTGTAAAAACTACCTCTGATGACACATCGAAACTGTATGAGAATACTGAATGTTGATGTACAATACTACTGGTTTTACAGAATCTTAGTACCAATATTTATTAATATTCTTTTTTGTCAGAAAAATCTTAGAACCTTAGGTCTACATCCAGAACCATTTAGGAACTCTTGTAATTGTTTGGATCTTGTTTTAATAACATATCTAATGTGTCCAAAGGAAGCAGCTATTATACTCCCTGGGGTGCTTCTGCTATGCCATTGCTATAAGATGCAGGGTAGTTACTGAAAAAGTAAGATCATTAGCAACACATTTTACAATTTAACTCCTTCAGAGTAGCAATGAAAGTTAGCTGAAGTAAATGTGCTTCTATGAATCATATTTTGTAAAATGACTAGATAGTTGTCCAAAACAAATATCTAGTCATTTTAGGCCTGTTAGTTATTTTTGCATTCAGACTGCTAACTGTATGTCCAGTAACAATCTAACTACTTCACCACACGAAAGACTCTTATCTGACATATATGCTTCTCTTTTCCATGTCACAAAGCCACACTTACCAGCAATCCACTAAGTCTCTTCTCCACCTTCACAGCCTCCTGTGTGAACCGCATTAAAGGGCTTCAGCACTGCTGTTACTGAAGTTTTTTGCTGTGTCTATGTAATCGGTGAACTTCTGCGTTGTGTAGTTTTGGACATGACATGGGAATCTCCTTGGAGTTTCTCCTCTTTTATTCTGACATTACACAACAGACACAAACACCTCCAAATGAGTACAGCGCCCACTCCAGCACCACTCCCTCAGGGGACTTGTAGAAAGAGGTAGGGTCAAGGAGAGATTCAGAATTTATAGGGGCATGCCACATAAGGAGAAACATGATCAGGAGCGACTCTAATTAATAATAAGCGCCACTACAGGCTTGGAGGTCCTCACAGGCAGGTAGAACAGGAACAGTTTGGGATTTAAAACAGATGTTGTGTAATTATAACCATACTGTATAACCTGGTTACATCTACATCCTCTTTTCCTGTTCCACTGAGCTCTGCATCTTTACTTGCAATATTGTTAATCGGTCGCTCACCCTTGCATGTAACTACTGCACTCTGATAATCATGCTTATATTACACTGGTTAGTCAAAGCCGACTGTCCCCATTTTATTCAGAAACTTTAAGTGCAGCATCTACAATCATTAGAGCTCATATATAATGCAAAGTATGGCCTCGTGCTGCACCAGTTTATAATATGGCTAATTTTTAAACTAATCTATGGCTTGTCATGACTTTTATTTGTATTATGTTTTTGTTCCACCGCTTTGCCTGATCATGGTTAGGCTGTTTACAAAAGAAGTACACAGACTGATAAATCGGACAATGTGTAATGTGGGAGGGCAACGGGCTTCAGTGGCTGTACAGATAGCAGTCTAGTAGAGAATGAACTTTTAGTATCACATCATAGCAGATGCAGGGTAAGGAGAAAGTTTAAATATTAGCATGCCCCCCCATTACTCTCATGTTGGCAGTTCATGGCATAACCTAGTAAAGCCATCATGTAAGTATGGAACAGTATTGAGATTTTTTTATCTAGTATCATTAGTACCAATGTTGTAATCCAGGAATACACTTTGGAGGCATATGAGTTAAATCATGGTTTATAACCACTGAAGGAAATCAGTTATGAAACTGACAAGCTTTGACAGCCAATCTGTAATCCTAACCACATCTGAGAGCTAGTTTAGATACAGGTAAGATACATAAACCATTAAAGCCAATTAACCACCTGCTTGTGCTCTCCAAAGGAATTTAAAAGGTGAGTGGTTAGCTTTTAAGCAGCATGAGTTGAACCAACCAGGAGGGAGGCCTTCCAGCTAATACAGCCAAGCTTCACAGAATCTCTCACCTTCAGAACACCACAAGACTGACCCTGAACCTTTTACTTTAATCACCAAGACAAAATGTGTGACAATCAGAAGTGGCATAAGAACACTTTCTGCTGAAGTCAAGTCCGTTCTTCTATATCATATTCTATATAATGATTGGAAACAAAGACCTTTGTCTTGAAACATAATGTGTAAAAGATGAATGTTATCAGAAATAGAAATACAGTAAAGATAAAAAATACTTAAGTACAGGAACAAAGTCATCTCTGCTGAACATTTAGAGGCGTGTTCTAAAGAGGGACTTTTATGGCAGTGGAGTGACTTTTAATTCCTCTACCCGAAGTGCTTTTTATGCATAATTTGCATCACCTATTCTTAAGCTCTTTTCAGTTATCATTTTCTTACTACACAGTTGTTCTTTGCTGGATATTTTTAGGTGGTGGACTTCTCTGTACCTAACACTGCCACTGATGGGAATTAAAGGTCTAACTGGGCTACATTCCCTTAGGCTTCTTTGGCAATGCAGAATACGAAGAGTTCTGTGCAGTCTGACCCAGTTCCACAGACCCAGCCATCTACAACTTTTTCGGACCAAGAACCTTACCGGTGTGCCAGCAGCCTGCCACCTTGAGAGAGAGAGAGAGAGAGAGAGATAGAGAGAGAGAGAGAGAGAGAGAGAGAGAGAGAGAGAGAGAGAGAGTTAGATGTAAAGTTGTTTCTTGGAGAATAATTTGTGGACATACATGGCAAAGTGCTTTAAACTTGAAGAAAAATAGCATTTGCATATTTCATTGATATACATAGTTCATGAAAGAAATGTTATGAGTGAACCAAGAGCAGCTATTTCCATTGTTTTCTAATGTATCGCTCCAAAAATTGAGAGATGAGTCATTGCCAAAATTTGGGCAGCATTTTTCGTGTCCAATTAAAGAGTGATTCAGCTACAAAGAGCATGTTGAGTCAATTAGGCATTGCTAGCTTTTTGGTGATTTGAGTCATCTGGCACAATGTTGGGCCAGAGTCTTTTACAGAGGTACAGTCTGTTTCCAGCAGCTGGCCTTGACTCACTGCGTTTTCTTCAGACAACCGTACATTAGCTGGAGTGTAAACAGTGCTAAGCTGTATAAGCTGAGCAATGAGCTGTGCTGTGGAGTCAGCACTTCAGCCTGGCTGAGTAACTGCCGGATGACTGGTGCAGTCACACACACACACACACTGTAATCTTACACTACTACACACTTCAGCCTACACAGAAGATCTATAATCTCAGAAGAAAGAGAGCATCCATCAAAACAGACAACCACATACTAATAGTCTACACTTGTTCACTTCTTTACATCGCAGACCTTAAACCTCCAGCTCCGAACTGCTGTTTTGGTGCAGAGGCACTAGGAAAAGAAATTTCTCCCAATTCTTCAAAAAAAAATTCAAAAAATGATCAAATGATATTCAAACATATTGCTACACATTCGATGAGTCTCATAAGCAGCACAAATAATCACTCAAAGACCAAGAAAATTATCAAAAGTTCATGAGCAGCCAGTGTGTGCTGCTCAGACACAAAAGTCTGCTTCTACTTGAAATTTATTTATTTTTTGCTTTTTTTCATTGGGCTTCCATAAATTGATAGAGTTGCCCTGCAATATCTTAAGAAGTCATCAGTGAACCTCTGAGGTTCCATTACTATGCTTTGGTTGCTTTGGTTTTTTCGTGTACAGCTCCATTCTGCCAAAACAACGATTTAAAAAAAGTCATTTTGGATGGTCCATTTTCAGGAAATATTCCAAGTGTAGAAAACATTTGGCATTTTCCATTGGTGTTTAAAAGTCTTAATATATTTAGACATTAAAACAATGATATAAACACAGATCAGCTATAACATTAATACCAACTGCCTGATGTTGTGCCACCAAAACAGCTCTGACCTGTCAAAGCCTGGACTCCACAAGACAGCACTAGAAGTGCAGTGGTATCTGGCACCAAGACATCAGCAGCAGATCTTTTAAATCTTGTATGCTTTAGATTGTTTCTCTACGGACCAAACTTATTTGTTAAGCAAATTTCACAGATGCTTGTTCAGACTGAAATTTGGGCAAGCTGTGATGCACTGTGTTTTTTTCTTATATTCCTATATTCCTACATTAACATTTTCAGCCATTTGTGCAAGAGGAGTTTGAATCAAACCAGATAAGCTAGCCTTTGAACCTGTTGTCCATCCTATGACCAGTCTTGGTAGGTACTAGGTACTCCATACTGGAGTATACATAAGTATCCAACGATACTTGAAACATGACGGAAAAGTACATATTTCCCTTGATAAAGCAGCAAAGATTGTTATGCTCGCTTCACGACATCAACTTTAAGAACTGACTGTTCACTTGCCCCCTGCTATATCATAACCCTTGATATGTGTCACTGATTACTGAAGATAATCATTATACATTACATTGGCTTTAATGTTCTGGCTGTTTGCTATATATTACAGAATAAGGCTAACAGAAGAATTATGATTAACAGATGATATGCTGTTTCAGCCTTCCCCCTTGCCAACACCTTTGCCTGCTAGATTTAGACCATTTAGTGTGCTATCCTGACTCATCTCCTCATTCTCAGCTGCTATTTCATCACAGCCTGTCCCTTGTACATCACAGCCAATCCCCTTGTTCATCAATCTGTTTCTCACTTTCTTTTTCTCGCGCTCTTTTGGTGAGAGAAGGGAAAAGGAGAAACAGAGACAGAGGAAGGTGTGAAGCACTGTTTAATTTCCTCTTCACACTTGGAGTGAGCATTTCCAAATAAAGCTTAAAGAAAAGGCAGAGGCCTTTATCTGACAGCTTGAGAAGCCATGGAGAGTGGAAATGGTACTTTTGTTGGAACGGAAATCGATAGCTAAGCACTTGAAAGATCCATTTAGGGTTCAACATGCTTTTATTCAAGCAGTGTCACATTGTTCGTCAGAGTAGCTGGTGGTCCTGTTTTCTATTTAAGTGTGCATGAGGTTAGAGATTGAAAGTGCAAGACTTATTTTTGTCCCTTGAAGCTGCTGACTCATCTAGAGTGTGTCTCTTGCTTGGCTGATATCCATGCTGATGGGCAGATTGACACTTTATGTGTTGCACTGACAATCAGAGTGTTTGTGTGTGTGTGTGTGTGTGTGTGTGTTCATCTCTGAGAGAGAGAATATCTACACAACAATGAATGAATGCTGGGTATAGAGCAGTGAACCCCATTTTATAGATATTTTATATATTAATAAATATCAGTAGATTTAAAGATTAAGCATAAAATGTCTATTTTTACACAGACAGGACTAGAGAGATAAATAACAAATGGCTGGCCATGCAGTATTTGGGTGGTATATGGGTGGTGGTGGTCTAGTGGTAGGATACTTGCCTATAGACCTATGGCTCAAGAGGTCCCAGGTTCGAATCCCACATCTGGCACTACCACCACTGGGTCCCTGAGCAAGACCCTTAACCCTGAGTGTCTCCAGGGGGACTGTCCCTGTAATTAGGACATGGAAGTCGCTCTGGAAAAGAGCGTTTGCTAAATGCTGTAAATGTGTTCATGCATAAAAATGTTTCATTAAATGATCTGCCCTTCTTGTTAAATAAAATGTATAGTATATATTTGCTTTAATTAAAGCAGTGGTTAGACTCTTTTTAACAGTTGTGGGACTATTTGGGACTATATATTCAATTCAATTTATTCTTATATAGCACCTTTTACAACACAGTTGCCCCAAGGCACTTTACAATGGTGGTGGATGGTGGAACAGGATGGAACAGTGATAGATGTTAAAGCCGGACAACTACGAAGGAGAAGAACCAAAAACTCCACTATGTGGAGAAAAAAAAAACCTCTGAGGGTCCAAGGTCAACCAGCTACCCAACCCCCTTGGGTATACTAACAGTACAAAGTTAGTTTGGTTTTAAACTCCAGGATCAGTGAGGAAATATATATATATTTATATACATTTTTATATCAATCCTTTTTTGTTGTTTTTTATTTATTTATTTTTTTAACTTTTATTTTTATTTGTAGTCTTGAATATGTGGGTTGTTTAAGGATAATCCAGTTTGGATAATGTGCAAAAACAAACACTCCCACATGCATACAGGTAAGATGACAGGGGTGGAGAACTTATGTAAGGCTATGTGTGCTCATGCGATGAGGAGGGCTTTGTCACCACCGATTTGCTCAGACACTCATTTTGGCGCATCACCTTAGCTGCCAGCATGCGAGAAAGATGTGTGAGAGTGCTGGGTAAAAAGGCTCTAACAGCTCTCCACCATAGTCACAGCTACAGAGTGGCTATTATACTGTTTTCAATTGAATAGTGAGCTGGGAATTGGGTTTTTTGGGAGGTCTGTCTAACCTTATTCATGTTGTACAACCAGTTTTTGTTTAACCTACTATAATTGGTTTTTGTCCTAAGTTCAAGTGTGTATATTAATGCAGGAAAACTCTAAAACCTGCACAGACAGAATTGGCTAAGAACTGTTTGTAAAGGGCCCATGTCCTTCACTTCATACTCATACTTCACTTCAGACTCATACTCATACATATTCATACTTGCGACAGACCAAATTCTCCTTTTCCAGACTTGAAGATGTCAGTGACTGCGATGTGAGGTGTCTTAGAGTGTTAAGATAGGCTGGGGATAGATGGCAGCTGTTTAACCCACTACACTTTACCAACCGCTATCAATATCCTGCATTTTCTTGTGTTTTATTTTTTACATTTATGGTGAAGATTCAAGTGTATGTACCAAAAACAGTGATAATGCATTTGTATATGAAAATACTGGTTTCGTTGCAGTTTTTTATTTTTGGTAATATGGACCCTTTGAAGAAATCAAATATGCATCTTTTACTCTCACTCTAAATTTTTTTTCTACTCAAAAGTCTTCAACTTTTTTCCTCCACACAAGCTAATAATTGTCTGCAGTTGAAATCAATAGATAGTGAAGTCTAAGATAAGAAGTTTTACTGCCAGCAAGAAAAGGGATAGTCCCTAAAGTCCCATACTGGCCCTTTTGGGGCACAATGATTCTGCTTATTTTTATTATCTTAATTTTTTTTTCTCAGTTTGTTATATCACATAATCTATATTTCACTTATATTACTCCTAATTTTCCTTTATATGATGTGTTATGAAGACGTCTTTAAGATCATGATGGCTAGTTATGCCACAAAGAGAAAACGCCTCAGTATAATCCACTTCCCTGGGCAAGCTATTGCAGAGACTATTTATAGCTAATCCTGCAGGCTGGGTTGACTTGGAGAAGAGCACCACACTCCAGAGCTGCGATGGTGCAAGACACTGTGTGCCCAGGACAGATTCAGAGGGCATGGAGGAGGGAGGAGGGAGTAGGATAGAGATATTAGCAAGATATATACAGTGGCACTGCATGGCATTCACTGCACACATTATTATTTGCTGACATATCAGTTGTGTTTGTAATGGCATGATTGCTCAGTACACCTAAGCTTGGTAATGAATAGGTATCGATTGTGTGGAATTTTGGTAAATATCTTTTTTGTGAATTCTGGCTTAAAGAGACCAAGGAGAGGTGGAGAGGAGGAGATATGCTTCAGAGAGGAGAGGAATGAAAGTAGGACTAGATGGCAGCATTTAGCATTTTGGCAGCAGACTGCTTAAGATGCAGAAATGTAGAGGTGGCGAAGGTAAAGGAGTTTAAATGTCTGGGGTCTACAGCTTAGAGTAACCGAGAGTGCATAGCATTTATATTTGCGGCATTTAGCAGACGCTCTTATCCAGAGTGACTCCCATGTCCTAATTACAGGGACAGTCCTGCTGGAGCAACTCAGGGGGTCTTGCTCAGGGACCAAGTGATGGTAGTGCCAGAGGTGGGATTCAAACCTCTTGATCCATAGGTCCACAGGCAAGTACCCTACCACTAGACCACTGCCACCCCAGAGGTGAAGAAAATAGTGCAGTGGATGGAGAGGAGTGATAAGAGTGAGTTGTGAAAGACAGGTACTAGCAAGAGTGAAAGGGAAGGTTCACAAGATGGTAGTGAGACCAGGTATGTTATATGGGTTGAAAAGACAAACAGCAGCGCAATTAACAGATCAACTGAAACAAGCTTGTCTGAGCAGGGAAGTCAAAAAATTGTGCTGGACACCAGCCCTCCAGGAACGGAGTTGTGTGCCAAAAATATCTGGGAAAGTGTCCCATTAGTTTAAAGACAGCCTGTAACTGAAACATGTAAAGCTGTAGAATGCTTCAGTGTGGTTCATTTTCTACAGCTACACTCAGAATAGCCTCTATTGCAGCTCAATTCTATTCTGTTTGCTCCAAATGAACAATTTTTTAAAAAGGTGAAATGGACACTCATAACTCTTCTGAAAAAAGAAGGAAGAAGTTATAAGTTTTGCTGTATCATTAATGATGTTTTCATAAAGCTGGGTGATGGTGGTCTAGTGGTAGGGTACTTGCCTATGGGCTTATGTCTCAAGAGGTCCCTGGTTCGAATCCCACCTCCAGCACTACCATCACTGGGTCCCTGAGCAAGACCCTTAACCCTGAGTTGCTCCAGGAGGATTGTCCCTGTAATTAGGACATGGAAGTTGCTCTGGATAAGAGCGTCTGCTAAATGCAGTAAATGTAAATACAGAGCTGTTGGCCTAACTAAAGATCTTTGTCTTGAATATTAGCTAGAAAAGAGCCTGATCATTTCTCAGTTTCAAAAAGCTATTTACAACACACACTGGCCAATTATGCCTAATGATGTGCTTAGAAAATCCAAGGTGTTTGGCAGTGCAAATGGGCTTGGCTGTTGCATTATTGGTTTAAGTAACATCCATTATCTAGACATGCTAAAGGTCTTCTATAATATCATCTATCTGCTGTTAATGTACTTATTATTAAAGATATCACTTGCCTTGTGTTGTCTTGGGTAGATGTGGTTATATATAGACCTTTAAAAGCTCAGAAATGAAATGAGAAAAAGCTCAATTCTCCCTAAATATTTACCCCCTTAGTCTGCAGCTCAAATCATTAACCTTCTGCCTGTGTGCTATCTGTCCATCTTGTAATCTGGGAAAAAAAAAATTCTTTTTCTAGCTGGTTAGTTGCAGATGTTTCTTTGTGTGCACACTTAAACTTTTATCTCAATACATTTACTGAGCTTTTTATCATAATATTATTTCATGTGCTCTTAGTTATGCTTTCCTTTCTGTTCAAGGAGGTGGTTGAACTCTAAAGCAAAAATAATACAAATGTGAAAATTACATTTAAAAGGATTTTAAAGATTACATGATTTTGTTACTGCGATGGGCTGGCAACCTGTCCAGGGTGCGTCCCCCGTCCTCGCCCTGTGTGCGCTGGGTTGGACGCCAGCACCCCCCCGCAACCCCGTTTGGGACAAGCGGGAGAAAATGGATGCATGGGTGATTTTGTTATACATACATCAAATCAGCTCAGCTTTTTTGCCATTTACATAAAAAAGTGTTAGCGCTCCATCCTAGTGCACCTCAGTCAGTTTATGCCATAACATTGGAGAGGTGAATGAAATTAGACAAGAGAGAAAGCAGCCATTTAGCTGAAAGGTGCTAGTGAATGATTACAGCACACACACTCTCTCTCTCTCTCTCTCACACACACACACACACACACACACACACACACCCTTACACACTCAAATTCCCTAAATGTGTAAGATAAGCTAAATTATGCCATTACAGCATCCAGCATTATGCTGTTTCTAAGAACCATACGAGCCATTTTCTTTTGTGACTTTACCAGACATATTACTATTTAAAGCCCAAAATAGGCCACTTTGAAAATAAGCCTTTTGAAGCTGCTGTAAAAATGATGTCTTTCCACATCTTTAGAATAGGCCAGTCCTGTAAGAAGTTCTGTTGTTTCAAACTGAGAGCAGCATGATTATTATTTATCCAGACACTGTGTTTGATCTCAGATTCTTTTTACAGTTAACCTGTTTGATGTAAAAAAAGACTGGGCTGTGTGATATTGATCCATTTGTAATTCAGCATCTGTCTCTCTCTCTCTTTCTCTCACACACACACACACACACACACACACACACACACACACACACACACACACACACACACTCACTCACTCACTCAAACGCACAACTCTGGAGTTTGGAGATTGGAAGCCACACATTAAAACATGTCTAATGTATCTATTGTTAAAATAAATCTTTTGGTAAATAATATATCAGTCAATTAATCATGTTGTACATCAAGACACTGGAATTCTACTTAAGGATTGAACTGGTGTACAAGCGTTTCCCTTTAACATGATGCCAGAACGCCCATCTGAATTGAGGGAAAAGAGGCATAGAGGCAGGCTTCCTTCTCAGCAGCTTGTCCAATTCGTACTCACACACTTTACACATCAACACATTCAGGCAGACAGGATCTGACACACAATCACAGGCACTCCAAATTTCACACACCAACCCATTTTTACATACAGTATACAGGATGCTCCTATACAGTTCATTCATTTTCAGACAGCCCCTGCATCTCAGATGGCATGTCAGCACCCAGTGCAGTCTGGAACACTGTTGCTGGGATGCTGGAATGATGCTGGAACACTGTGAATGTGAGTTTCTGTGTGTGTGTTGTCACATTATTTTTAGCTCTTTTGGAGAGTAAAAGTGGCTATTGTGGTTAAACAGGTAAAAGGGGGTACCTGGAAGCCATGCAAAACTGATATAAGAATAAAGAAATGAAAGAAAATACCTGTCCAAAAAAAAGCCATCACCTGGACTTAACAAAGCAAATTATTACTGCAATTATGTTTCAGCTGCCAACAAGTTATTTGACCCTAACTGATGCAGTGAGTAGCTCATTACTTTAACAACCATATCAGAAAAGATGCTCACATGTTTCAGGAGGATCAAATTGTTGGCATCAAGCAAAGAAAACACTAAGGAGAAGCTGAAACTACTTCAGTAGGGTTAAGAACTAAGGATAGTGGATAACCATCATCTTCGCGGAAGAAATGTGGTTGGAAAAAAATGCTGAATGACCGTGATCGGCGATCTCTTAAGCATTTGTCAGTCAGTCAGTCAATTTCTGGGCCACTTGTCTTAATTAGGGTCGCGGGGGGTTGCTGGAGTCCATCTCAGCTCACACAGGGCGAAGGACGGGGACAGGTCGCTAGCCTATCGCAGGGAGGAGCAAGCTGACGGGGAACTTAAACATTTGGTGAAATCCATCCATCCATCCATTATCTGCCGCTTGTCCCAAACGGGGTCGCGGGGGAGTGCCGGTGTCCAACCCAGCGCACACAGGGCGAGGACGGGGGACGCACCCTGGACAGGTCGCCAGCCCATCGCAGGGACATTTGGTGAAATAAAATTGCAAAAAAAAACAAACAGCAGAACTAGTGGCTGTGTTCAATAGTGAAATTAAGAGCAGTTCCACATGCACAGTGTGAAGGGAACTGAAGGGATTGGGACTAAACAGCTATGTAGCCTTAAGAAATCCACTGATCATTGAGGGTAATCACGACAAAAGACTTCAATTTGTTAGGGAGCATTAAGATTTGACTCTGGAGCAATGGAAGAAGGTCATGTGATCTGATGAGTCCAGATTTACTATAGGTTTTGGCCAAATCTTATGCGCCCAAAGAATGAGGTCAGCTGACTACCTGAATTTACTGAATGACCAGGTTAATCCATCAGTGAATTTCTTCTTCTCAGAAAGTTTATGTTTGTACATTTGGCAAAGTATTTCACACTCAAGAGGACCTGAATGTCAGAGAAGAGTGGAAAACATGACAGTTGACCTATCCAGGATCTGCCCAGAAATATGTTCTTTCACAGCAGTTGGACAGGCTGGGATAAGCTGCACAGAATACAGAAGCGTCCGAAAATTCCCAGTCTGAGTTTTCAATAACATATTTGCTATGGTTTTAAATATAGAATTTCAGATGTTTGATTTCAGTGTCATATTGAAATGAAATGAGATTTAATTTGTGTGGATGTTTGAACTGTTTAAACAAAAAAGAGAATTTTATGTTTGTTGTCTTTTAGTCAAGCTATGTTAGCATGGTGGCAAATTCTGTTTCGTCTGTATACTCATTCTGACAAGTCCCTCACATTGTCCTTGGGTAGCAGTTATAGTTTGGTGTGTGATAGCAAAGGTAATGCTCACTCTTCATTTCACTGCTTTAGAAAGTTTGGCTTCTGTGGTTATGCAGGCATATGTCTTGTGTATTGCCAGATTTTATTTCCTTTTGGGTTTTTTGTGGCAGCAGTCGCCTAGTGGCTAGAGACTAGGCACCAGGATCAGAAGGTTGTGGCTTCGAATCCCAGACCAGTAAGTTGCCCTGAGGTACCCTTGAGCAAGGTATTGTACCCATAACTGCTCCCCAGGCCCTCTCAATAGCTGCCCCTACAGCAAATCTGTCTTTTATTTAGCCATATATATTCTCTTTCATGGGTATGACCATAAAGGTGAATTTCTGCTCATTTTATACTAAGTTTTGAATTTGCTGTAGCAATTTTGGAAAAGTAAATGAAAAACTGGCAACATAAATACTGAAAGTTGAAATGATCATTATTGTTGAATAGCCCACAAAATGAATTTGCTTTGTCAGTAAAATTTGTCCTCGATCACAAAAATTGCTAGAACACATTTGTGGGCAGGGCAGGGAGAGGTAAATTTGAAGATAAAAAAATTGTAAAAAGAAAAACATGCTTTTATTTATTTATTTTTATTAATTAATAAGAAAAATGTAATTGTGTGTTCTATTTGAAAAAGTCAAAAAGAATAATCTATAGAAAAACTTAAGAAATCAGAAACACAACCTTTTATGCCATATATATCTTTCTGTATGCATACGTGCGTGTGTATGTGGTGCCCCCCTCTGTCTTTAGTGTTTCAGATGCTGCGGGGTGATGTAACGTGCAGAAACTTTGCGTCGCAGCCGGCACAAGCAATGGGCGATGCTGTTAGCTGGTGTTAATCTGGGCACTAACACTGCTGAGCGCCTGAATAATGTCAGCCCTGCAGCCACAGCTGGGCGCTTTGGCTCCTGATTAGCAAGGGCTGCAGAATCAGTCTTTGGCTTTGTGAGGAGATCTTACTATATATGAATGGCACTGGATTTCTTTTCTGGTGGCCCATAATGTCTTCAGCTCTGAGTGCCTGTTATCATCTGTTTTTAAATAGGACAAGATTGCTACTCTGATCTGAGAAGGATACACAGTCCGCTCTGGCAAAGTAAATCATGGTAATATGATGCTTGGGGACAAGTCTAATCACATCAAATTTAGCCCTGAAACATTCTACCAGACCCAGCATGGGTCTGCAGTCACAGCTTAACTCCCAACTTCTGCCTTGCTGATCGTGTGGAGAGTTCTCGCTTGCCGCACTCTCTCTATTTATATCTGACACTCTGTTTCATAAATGCCTGTGCCCAGGACTATTATAATATTATTAGCTTCAGTAGCCATAGTGCTTTCATCAAAGAATCCGTTGAAGCATCAAGCGCAGGCTACAGGATGACAGAATGGATTAATTTTAATAATTTTTGTGTTTGCTATGGAACCTTCCCCTCACACAGACCAAGCTGAAAGTCACTTTCAACACACAGCCCCCAGGGTGTTGTAAACATGGGAAGAAGGAATAATGAATAAACAGAGAGAAGAGGAATAATGCAAACACATAATCTTCAGTAACACACTGAGGTAACTGCAGACTTTGTGCAGGCTCAGACCCCAGTGAGGGATGAGAAAAATTATGCTGAACTTTTAGAGACCCTTTTTTCCGTTTGTATTGGCCTAAAGTGACTGGGCTTCAATTGATCCTTGAATAAATTCAGTAGATGCAGATCTAGTCTGAGAAATGACTCTTCTCCCACATTTCAAGAGCAAAAAAGTAGAAAGTAAGGGAGGGAGCAAGGCGGCCATTTCTTTGGGCTTTGTGGCAGGACTGTAGCAGCCCCTCAGCCCCTTTTCTTGCCTCCTGCAAGAAGAGCTCTCTTTGCTGAAGATGAATTGCTGTAAGACGAAGGCAAAGTAAAGCCAAATCAAATAAATAATGTCTGGAGACCACAGACGCTGCGAACAAGCTGCCAAGGCCCAACAGGGTGAAGAAGTCTGCCTTGGATTGCTCTCGGATACTTGTTTCAGGCAGGATTGGAGGAGAAAGAGAAAATCATCAATAATGCAGGAGGTCAGGCCTGAATCCCAAATCAAAGCTGGCTGCAGCTCAGCCACGTTCCTTCCCAGTCAATAGACCTATGTTGCTGGATTGCAGTTGAACTCCACTCCAGTTGATTATGGCATCTCACAATTTAGAAATGTAATTTAATGCACTAATGTGGCCAGTGATAACTAATATGGTCATCCATCCTCTGTCTGGCCCATGGCATGCCTGTGCTTTTGTATTAAAAGTCATATATCACAGAAACAATTTAACTGAATATATATAGCACAACATGCAATAATCTTGAGCCACCTCTCATTTATTCATATTTTCTTTTCAAAAAAAGTTTTGGGCTGTCATTTTCAGCCAAGTCCTTGTACCTGACCAGTTCTATAGGCAGAAACAGTGTGGGATCATCTTGACATAAAACAAAACAAAAGCAGCCAGTGTCCAAAGAGGAGCTTTGGAATGTCCTTCAAGAAACCTGGAAAACGATTCCTGAAGAGAACTTAAAGAAATCATAAGGTTTGCCTAATAGAATTCAGGCTGTGTTTTAGAATAACAAGTATTGATTTTATTAGATGTTTGGGAAATTGATTACAGTCGGCTGCCTGGAAACAAATGTATCATATCAGCATTTTAAAGGATGCTTTAATTATAATTATATATTGGGGCATAGACAGCCCCACCCCCATTTTCTGACATACTCACAATGTCCCTTCAGTACCTACCAATATAAATATAAATATTTTTCAGATGTTCACTTCATAGCTATGGCCTTAACCTAAACATCTATAAGCAATTTTTTTTACGTAATAATCTATTCCATACGCATCGGTCTGGCTTCTTTTTAAATATGATTAACCTAATTCATTTGTCAACCAAGTAGGGTGCTTTAAGGCCACAGATTAAGTTTGCATGATGCATGAAGTGACCATTTATAGTCATTTAAAACTCTGTTTTAAATGTACTGTTTAAAACTAGAGTTGCTGTGATTAGATGGTTGTTGGGCAGCAATGTTAGATGCTGGCTCACATCTCGTCCTTCCAAAGCCCAGCTCATGTGACAGGTGGAGCTGCTTCCGGCCGCTCCTCTCTCAGTCTGTGGCACTGATCTGTGGTCAGCTGTCACCTCAGCTATGCCAGGCCTGTACCGTAAGACTGCCAAGCAAGGCAGAAAGACACCTGATAGCTTCAGGAGGAAGCATGCTATTAGAGAGAGAAATGAAAACTGCATGGCTCCTTAAATGGATCTTGCATATGAGCTGCCAAAATAATGCCAGTAAGCTAATCAGACAGCTTGCGCAAGCAAGCCTGTCTATATTTTTCAAGTGCTGGGGGCAAAGTGGCTGTGATTTGAGTTATTTTTGAGTGTGTGGTGTTGCAGTTACTAAGTGTGGCACTGGTCACACCGCAGTCGTTGGGGTTGATGTGAAGGAGCTTGACAGCTGGCTGTGTTACAGCTGTCATTTGCGAGATGAGGCTGCTGGGTATCACCTGCAAAGCCCTTCTGCTAGAGCACATGCCATTGTTTCCATCTTTTTAGCCTCTGTAGCTAACTGTGCTTCCACTTCTGTCTATGCCTTAAGTCATATATTTTGAGACTGTGTCTTTGTACTAATTTATTTACTTTGGATGCTCTTTGTATTCACTCTGTATTCACTATCATTCAGTGCAATGCTTGTTGACTCAATCCTAAGAGTGATTCTAAACCTGATTCTTTTGGGAAATTGTTCTTTAATTAATAGATGTTGTTACAATTATGTTTTGTGTGATATTTGTGTGTGACTTTTACATATAAATATGTGATCCTTTAAACCTTAACAACCCTGGCCCCATCCAAGCAGCCATAGCAAGAGAGATAAAAGATAAAAAAAAATATTGAAGCACTTTCTTAAGTTTAGATTTCAATTTAAATGCCATTGTCTGAAATGTCATTAAAAACAGAAGATAAGGAAAACTGTTGAATTCGTGTTTTTAAAGACAAAAAAATAGATGGAAAGATGGACCCAGTATGCAATGCAGAACCCCTGCCATGCACCAATGAGAAGATTTGATTAGGTGAGGAATAGTTACGCAATGGCTTACTGTGCAGTGTTGTTGTACAAACAGTATTTGCATCAGAATGAGAAACTGTGATCACCCTAATTGTGATAGCTTTACAAAAGTTAATGTCTGAAGTATGAGACACAACCAACATAAACCTTTAATAAATCACCAAACTCAGCATCAGGGAAGCTGAATCCCTCATACACATCACATACACACACGTATCTAAAGAAGAAAAGAAGCTGCACATTACCAGAAGAAAAGAGATTTAAAAAATAAATCTTTAGCAACCTTACACCTGCTTCAAGAACTTTAAGAATATGATTTTTAAAATTTCCTTTGTTGTAAATATCTGATTAAATCTTAAACTTTTAAAATCTTAAAATGCTCTGCTTGCAACATGACAAATATTTGAAAGTTGGGAATTTTGCAATGAACTGCTTGGGAATTTAGTGAATTTTCAAAGCTGCAAATAAAATAATGCTAATAAAATCATCAGAATATGTATTATTTGGACAGATGTGGGGCAGCGGTGGCCTAGTGGGTAGGGTGTTAGCCACATGATCGGCGGATCGGGGGTTCGAACCCCTTCCCAATGGGTTGCCCTGAGGTACCCTTGAGCAAGGTGCCGTCCCCGTCCCGCTCCTCCCTGCGATGGGCTGGCGACCTGTCCAGGGTGCGTCCTCGCCCTGTGTGCGCTGGGTTGGACACCAGCACCCCCCCGCGACCCCGTTTGGGACAAGCAGCAGATGATGGATGGATGGACAGATGTGACCAATCTTTAGCATACGTAACTGGCTGAAATACATAGTGTGCCTGATAAACAGTCAGCAAACCAATATTTTGATGCTTTCAGTGAGTTTTAAAATTAGCTGTGGGTCTGAGTTTAGCTCAAGCCAAAGTGCAACTTTGATGATGGACTACTGAGCGAAGTCAAGAATTGTTCAACATAAATGTTTCACTTCTGTTGCCACTAGACATATAATAATGGACGTAACAGAGCATTATGCATGATATGTGAGGGCAGCACTTCATTCATCTACAGTATATGCTACTTAGCTTGAGTGCTGCTCTTACATCTTTCTGTAGAATCATCTCTTGGCTCTCATTATAAGATACAAAATGGCATCATTAGATGTTAAATGAAACCTTTCTTCTCAACAGTTCTTGACTTTAAAGAAGGTTTTGACCAGGAAGCTCACAGGATTGAATTGTTTTAGTGTGTAGGCAATGCTAAGAGTGTTTATGATGCTGATTTGTTATTCTGTTATGAGGTCCAAGTTCAGTTGCGGTAAGTGGGCCACGTGCTATGAGATGTGTCTCTATTTTTTTTTTTTTTTTGTATTCTGCTCTTTTCATTCTGGCTATACGATGGTAAAGTAGGGTAGACTAGCAACCCAGAAACAGATAGAATCTGGGCTAGCTTTACTTCGACAAGCTTGTGTGGCCTCATTCACAGGCTAAAGATGAAGCCTCTTTTATGCTAAACTGGATTAAAATAGTAAAGGGTTAGTGCCTTATGCCCATTTTTGATGTTTTACTTTTATTTTTTTACATCTCATTTCTCAGATTTATGGCTTTGCTTAGACATTGCAACTTCTGTAGATTCTTGTATTGTGACCACTGTAAAATATCTGACCACCAGGCCATCATGGGCTGCAGTGCTTACAGTTAATTGCTGCAGTCTGCTAACAACTAAAAATACATGAATTTTAAAAAAATGACATTTTTAAATTAAATTCAAGATTTACTATTTAATAAATACTATTAACTTTATAAAAGGCATGGGACAGAACATGAGAGTTATGACGCTATTCTTGCTTAGCAACAAGGACACGTGCAGTCACAAGCAGCCCCTTCACCATCACCACCACCACCTCTACCCCCTAATGCCTGCTGTAACAACTTGACAAAGTTATCATGCAGCCAAAACATAGTCCTTTTTTTAAGAACTACTTGCAAAATACTCTCACGAACAGAGCTGGAAGTAGGGCAAGAAGTCACAGATGTAGAGCTGTCTTCCACTCTGAATGTATCATAGCAATGAGAGCAGTTCTCACATTATTCATTGAGGTCAGGTGGGCTCCAGCAAGGTGCTGCATTCTGGAGACTGTTTTGGAGCCTGCTTGCCTGCTTGCAGACTGACACATTTTGAGGGTCAAAGAAAGTGTGGGTGTCCGTGCAGGTTCCACAGGCCAGCATTCTCTTTCTACAAGTCCTGACTATTGATGCTTGATGCCTCTTCTGTGTGACAGCAGTTGCTATAATTATACTCAGTGTGTTTGGAGATGCCACTGGGGAGGCCACTATGAAAGAGATTTTACTTCAAGGTAAATCTGAAACCCGGAGATTTGATTATAAATGAAAATAACTGCTGTTGTCTGGTGGAGAACAGCATTAGAACCAGCTGCCAGCTTTAGCATGCACTCCAGCTCACCCCTGCTGAGGTATGGATGTGGTCTGATGATCTAATGAGGACAGGGCTGCTAGATAATTGGAACAGCATTGCCTTAATGATGGATAGACCTGTTTTTTTTTTCTCTCTATTTTGCTGCATACTGTAGCCTGGCTCTTATTCCAAATCAGCAAAGTGTCTAAAAAGTGAAGCAACCTGACCAAGCATGAAGTTGGAATGGCACCTTTTCCTAAATCTCCTTATTAATTTCTAATTATCAGTATTTCTAATTCATTTAACCTGACTTTTTAGTCCTGTTCACTTCAGCCTTTAAATAAATTCTTCTTTGTCATAATGTTTTAATGATGAAAAAGCATATTCTCTTAAGCAGTTATGCAAACCTCTTTCTTTCTTTCTTTCTTTCTTTCTTTTTCTCCATTTCAAACAATCTCATTTAATTTTCAGTCACATTCATGTAACTGAGTAGATGAGTAAATCGTAGAATTATAGAATTATAGAATCAAGCATGGTGTAAAATCCTGTTTCAGAGCGGAGGAGTGTGTGAGGGATCGAGGGGTCTTCTGTCTACTCACTGCTCCCCTCCCCCAGCAGACACATTCACACATTCATGCTCTTCCTCTTACGTATAGGCATGGTCTCTATGACAACCTCTGCTATTGCCATGGCACTGGTGCTCGGTGCTTTGCGGCAAAAGATCCCATTTGCACCAGCATGAGCACTAATTGAACACCGTGAGATAATAAGAGGACAGAACAGAGAAGTTTCTAAAAAGAGTGCAAGACCCCTCACTTTCACTACTGTCAGGGCAGTGTAAATGCGGTCTCTCTGACATGGTTCCAGTTTTGTTTTTGTTTTTTTCATCATAATTCCTCTTCAGTATGCACATCATTGCTGTTGTAACATTGCATCTATGCCATGTTAATTTAAAAGGAGTAGACAAAAGCCTTTCAAATTTTAATGCACATTATAGTAAGAAGAGATTCTATTGGTTCATTAACTGTGAAATTTTCACACACTGAGAAGGGACCTTTTTTTAAATGGGACAAAAAGTAGACTTCAAATTGCATACCAAATAATAATTACACACTTAAATGATATATACACTAAACTTTTTCTCAAGAAATGTTCAAATATATATATATATATATATATATATATAATAAATATAGATTAAATATATATAAATATATATATAAATACATATATTTTGAAGTATGTCACACCACTGTTCTGCAGGAATGTAAATATAATAATTGCAAAAGAGGAAAAATGATAAAGAGGATTAAGTGGTGGAAATTGGAGCCAGTGTATCCTGGGGTCCATTAACAACAGCATCATCTAGTGGTTAGCAGCAACTCACAGCTTTAAGCTTCCATCCTTTGAGATGATGTCATCCTTTCCTGGCAGCAAGCGGTTGGAAAGCTGCGTGTTGCTGACATACCAGGCTGAGAGGCGCAGAGAGAGGATCAGTGTGGCCATCTGTGTGCCTGTGTGTGTCAGCAGGTGGCACAGTGCAGGCCTGGCACTTCCCTCACCCAGAAAAGGATGGACTGGCCTGACGAATGAGTTGCAGTACAGCCAAAGTGAATACTTTGCAGAGAAAGACAATCCGGCCTCTTACTTGATATTTGCACTCATTTACAATGCCTTTGCCAACTTTTTCCTATGGATCAATGCCTTTATCAAGCCAGCAGCTTTGTTTTGTGCACACATGTGAGACATCTCAGCGCTGTGGAGCTAGAACAATTAGTAGCTGTATACATGTTGGCAAAAGATGAGTTGCACATGTAAAAGTGGCTGCACTGAATCATCTGTGAGCATGGGACAGTGATTTGCTTATCATTTCATTATGTTATTTCATGGTATAATGCAATGATAGTTATAGCATTTAGTGTTTTCAGGTTATGTAACCCATTAAGAGAGTATGTTACCTTTATAACAACCAGTGTAATACCTGCCACAGTTTCCCTGCAAGCATACAATTTGGACAATACACACACACACATGCGCACACATACAATATATAGATATATGTATTAATTCATTCATGTGTTTACATATATATGTATATATGTGTGTATGTATGTAAAGTAATGTCCTAATACAGGAACAGTCCTCTGATCAATTCAGGTTAAAGGTCTTGCTCAGGAACCCAATGGTGGTAGCGCTAGAGGTGGGATTTAAACCTGCAACCTCTTGATTCATAGGTCTGTAGGCAAGTACCCTACCACTAGACCACCAACACCACCAAATCTTAAATCATTAAATGATTTAACTACTTGGGACAAGACAATACCAATTAATGATAATCATTACTGTGAAAATCACTCTTTTTGTCATTGTGAAACACAACGAAATTCAACCTCTTCTTTTCACCCATACACACCATGCAGCAGGGGTAGCTATTTAAAGAGCCCAGGGAGCAGTGATGGGGACAGTACCATGCTCAAGGTCAGAGATTTGAACCCACAACCTTCAGATCATGGAGCCCAGTCCCTTACCACTAGGCCAACAATGCCACTGTGATGATTTATTAAACTGTCCTACTTTGCAGACTTACTTTCTGGATTATAGCAAAAACACAGAACATACAACGTTCCCAGAGCAGTTTGAGACAGGACCTGAAATGATCTTGTAACCTGAAAGGGGTAACCAGTGTACCTACAGCACTGTCTGGCCAGCATCATTTGGAATGCTTTCTGTTCACTTTATGCATATGTTTCCATTGTCCCCTGGTGGACAACGCTTTGTCTCTGGCCACTCAAACAACATTTGTAATCTTCTTTTCTACCAAAGTGGGACCACCTTTGACTCTTTCAGCCCCTCCTATAAGTCCTTAAGTTAATCCCAGTTCCAGTATGAGTAATTAAAAGCTTGAAAGATCCAAAGGCTAGAAGAGATGAGAAGAGTAAACAGGTCATGGAAATGGAAATATGACACAAAGGGATTTAACTGAGGTAGTGTCATAGTTTTTAATCCAGGTCTTATGTGTGTCAGTGTGTACTATGGACCATTTGGTATCATCACTGACTCTTAGAATCTTGCAAAAGGTTGAGCTGTCCCAAATCCCTACAGGTTTATGTACAAATGCGTTTTATGATAACCTTAAATGTAGATACTTTCTCAATGCCGGAAACCTGCCCATCTTCATTCTACATTACTTTAAATCCGTTAAATCTGTGAGCTCATATAGGAGTTCCAGGCACATTATAGTGGCAAAATTGATTTCATACTCTGAAAATAATTTCAATAAATGTAATAAATTACTGTAAATCTACTTGTTTGTAGATTGTGGTGCTCAGCTGTATGTTGACACATCACTGCGAGGGGCATTGAGTAATGAATTCTGATTCATCCACCCCATCTAGTGGTCAAAGCAACAAGTTTAGGACCTGCAGGTTGCCTCCACAAGTTTCCAGTGGCCTGAAAGGATGGTTTTCTGAAGTGCTGGAGAGGAGAGCAAAGTGGGCAAAATTCCATTACTTTTTTATTTTCAAATCTCCATCTGATTTTAGAAGAGTGATCAGTGCGAGCGCTGTTGTCATGTCCACAGATGGACGTCAGTGCCTTTCAGCATGGAGTGATCGGCCCGGCGTAACTGGTTTACACGGCGCATTAAAGGATCACTTTACAGCCGTTTATGTGTAACGTGAGAGGAAAGAATGCTGGGCTGCAGGAGGAAGTCCACTTCGATTTGCTCTCTGCAGTTTTGACCCAGAGTGCCGCAGTTTAGTGAACACACGCCCTGCGCTTGCCGGATCAACAGCGCTCCGCCAATGAATCTTTAATGACCGCTTTAGAAGTCATAATGGCATGTCACTAATGTCCATTAATGATCTCTGAATGCGGCTGGCCCTGCCTCGATGGTTTTCTCTCGGCCTTTCCCGAGGTTTCTTAACGTGGTTGAAACTCGGAAACATCTTCCTAAGCGCTGCGAAACAACACAGACCGCCTTCTTTCCAGCATCACTGTGTCGCTTCCTGTCGCTAATCAAGACTTTCCTCCTCAGAAAATCCAGCGTCAGGTATGGATGAACTTCTCTGCTTTTATCCTTTTATTAAAAATTCATTTGAACAAAGATGTACCTGGGGTTTTCAAAGAGAATAGAGCCTGCTGTTATCCATTGCAGAGGATGAAGACGGTTTAAAAGTGACTCTCTCAAATATTGCATCTGTTGTTCTCATTTTCCTTTATGAAGCTATTTTTGAGCTGAAATTGGAGGTTTTTATCCCTTTCCGGGACCGTGGCACGGAACTGCGGTAATACAATGCGTATCGGTGGAGCTGTCCGTGGTGCTGAACTGGCTCGTCTGTGGCTCCAATTGCGGTGACTGTATTCTCAAACTTAGTGGCTGTTATTATTATTGTTGTTGTTATTGTTACTGTTGTTGTTGTTGTTATACGTTTGCTTGTTTTTAATGCATTTTCTGCATGGTTTGGTAACCAAATGAAGAAGTTATCTAGGTTGATTGATTTATTTCGTCAGTAACTCATTTCTTAATGTTCACCATTACTTTGGAGCATCTTTAAATATGTCAGTATTAATTTTATTGATTTGAATTAGAAATAAAATGTTCATTTTTTTAATGGTATTAGAACAATTATTGGTTGTCTTTTTAGTGAACCTTGTTGGGGTTGTGTTATGTTTTAAACTATTTACTGAATGTTTCATTGAAATGAATATCACGTCTCTTAATAATAGTACTCTACAGTGTGTATGCTGTGCTGTTCTTGGTCTACAGCCACTGTCATAAGTTCGCTTCAAATGTCTATGAACAACTTGCTCTCTTTGCATTTAAACCTTTAAATGTTTCATGCAAAATAGAGTAGGAAAGTTCACTTATCTGAAATCTCCATTAGTGAGCATTCCAGTTTAAGCTATTGTTGCAGCGTTTCTAAAAAAATTGTTGATGGATGGTGCTTGACAGTAGGTGGCAGTGTAGCTTAATTTACTGCTTAAATGGCTAAAGGATCATTTCCACTATCCAAGGTTTTTGGGAATTAATTTATATCTGTTGTCAGTTGTGACAACTATTGGTTACCATTTAGTGCATCATCTCAGACTAGCACTGGTGTGCCATTAGTCAAAGCAAAGTTGGATTTTTCATAAAGTTTTTTGATATTTAGGTCTGTGTGTTGCCCAGTTGGAACCTGAAAGTCAAAGATGTAATGAAAAGTACATACCAGAACAAAAATGCACATTTATCTGCTCTGGACATTTAAATTGAATTGCCAAAAGAAAGTATTTACTGCTTAGTTGCCAATGAGTCTCTGTCTCTCTCTCTCTCTCTCTCTCTCTCTCTCTCTCTCTATCTATCTATCTCTATATATCTCTATCTATCTCTATCTTCTGTATCTCTCTCTCTCTCTCTCTCTCTCTCTCTCTCTCTCTCTCTCTCTCTCTCTCTCTCTCTCTAATAAACAACACACTGAGAGATCTGTACTGCATTGTGACAGTACTGGCATTTCTATTGATCAATACTCATCTGCTGTGTCCCAATACCACCTACAATATAGCGAACTCCAGGCTCAGCACACAGAGATGGACTGCTATACATAGATTTTTAAGCCACGGTGCCAGTCTGTACCCCACACGCCCCAGCCCTTCCACACCTGAATCTAATGGTCCATACTGGTGCCTGCTACTTCCAGTATTTTTGCTATCTTCAATCTCCCACTGCAGATCTATTCCTTTAAAATGAAAAACAAGAAGCAAGCTTCTGCTATTAAATACACAGTCCCATTGGTCAATAATTTCACCTGAGTAACACCATTGTGTTTTGGGTTTTTAAACTTAAAAACAGGTTCCTCAAACTTACATTTGACTTAAAAAATCAATGCTTCAAAGGCTCAGTGAACCAAATGTGGATCCTCTTTAGCTCTTTGGTTATTAGAATAGTGTCTTGCATTTTTGGGCTCTGGCTAATCTGCTCAAGATGCTCTTCCAGACAATAAAGCACTGAGCGTCTGTTACATGTCACGAATGTAGATGAAAATGTAAATTACACTGCATTCATTGCTCATGCCGTTCAACAACACATTGTACTCTGTTCCCTGATTTATGTTAAAATGCTCATTCGAAGCTTTCTTCGTTCAAAAACAAGCCCCCGAACACGCTTCCATGCCTGATCTCGCTGGTAGGCTTGTGAACATGCCAGTGGTCTTATTGGGTAAACGGGACTGGGCTGGTGGGGGGGGTGAACCCCCTCCCTGCGCAGAATCTCTAACAGGTGTTTTGGTGGCTGCGCAATAGGGCGCAGTCACCGTGCTGCCTCTGCCTCGAATGCCTCGACTGCCTCAAGAGGGATGCAAGAGGGATTTGGAGGAGAGGAGAAGATCTGTTTGAAGTTTGCAATGCCCACATAGTGACATATTTGGTGCTGCTGAGGGGTCTGAGACTTTCTGAGAAGATGAAAGCCTGGACAGAGGCGGAGATGCGGAATCGCTGTT
The DNA here is from genome assembly GCA_017165825.1 of Hepsetus odoe. Taxonomy (NCBI): domain Eukaryota; kingdom Metazoa; phylum Chordata; class Actinopteri; order Characiformes; family Hepsetidae; genus Hepsetus; species Hepsetus odoe. The sequence continues at coordinate 15,333,223 of CM029376.1, forward strand.
TCAAACCCGTCTAAACTCTTCAGCTTCTGGTGCAACTTTGGGTGCCTGGCTACTTTTTATGTGACTGGATTCTTCTGTTGTTTTTTTACTGAATCATGCCGTCTGCCGTCGCCTGATCCCTCGGATGGGAGCGGCGCGTGTGGCGGGATCGCTGTAGAAACCCCGCCGCGCAGGAGGCGAGCTTTTCGGTGGGAGAAACCTGCTTCTCGCTTCATCGTTTGGAAGTCCTCGCCGTCAAGCTGGCCATGGCGGCGGCGATCGCGAGCTCCCTGATTCGGCAGAAGAGGCAGGCGAGGGAGCGCGAGAAGTCCAATGCCTGCCGCTGCGTGAGCAGCCCGAGTAAAAACAAAGGCGCGTGCGAGAAGCCCAGCCGTCTCAGCGTCTTCTCCAGAGTCAAGCTCTTTGGCTCCAAGAAGCGCAGGAGGAGACGACCAGGTGTGGGCTTTTAGGCTCATGGACCCATTTTACCACAACCTACCATCATCATCATCATCACGTGATCTCACCATCAATACCATCACCACCATCATCATCATCATCACTGTATCATCATCATCATTATCATCATCCTCTACATCGTCATCATCATCATCCTTCTTTTTCCATAAACCCAATAGTCTGTAATCATCACCATACACCTCATTTTCATTACCTACCTCTCCAGTGAAAGTACTTGTCAACTCACATCATCAACTTTCTCCCTGTTTCAGCCTCTGCTTATACTGGGCAGAATATGCAGCAGAATTATGTAATTCAAACCACAATGCATTCCCTAAAGTCTGTGTGACAAAGCGAGTAAAATGGCAATCCTTGATTAATGTTTGCTTTAAAGGAGCTTAGAGGAAGAGAGGATGCTCACTGTAAGGCATTGTTTGGTTATGGACAGAATAAAGGTACAAGGGCAGGCACTCCTTTGTGTGTGTGTGTGTGTGTGTGTGTGTGTGTGTGTGTGTGTGTGTGTGTGTGTGTGTGTGTGTGTGTGTGTGTGTGTGTGTGTGTGTGTGTGTGTGTGTGTGTGTGTGTGTGTGTGTAGATCACATAATAGAGAGCAAGTTACAGGTTGCTTGCTTGGACCCAAACCACTTTGGCCTACCTTTTATCAGCTCTCTGATTATTCAGCCACTATGTTCTCTGAACATTTACTGGTCTGGAGCAGACTATTACTGATGTCCGAGATATGAGACTGAGAAAGGTGAGACTGAAGGATTTATGTATTCTTGAATTATTGCAATAGTTATTTCTTTGAGCTAGTGTCTGTGTTCCATGACTGTATAGTGTACATTGTGGTGGTTACCATTATAAAACCCAGTATCAGAAACTGGTCAACAGTTAAAGTGTGTTCAGAACAGGGTTCTATATGAGCTTGAACTCTTGGTAAAACAGCTAAACACATTTTCATTGTTGTTAAGAGTGGCGCCTTGAGAGAGGATTTCAGGTTAATGAGTGACGCAGAGGGTTTGTAGTGTGACTCACACTTCTCCATCCACGCTGTCCTTTTGTTTTGTAAAACATACTAGACTAGACATATTAGTTTCACAAAAGCCATTCATTCTTCCATGGACAAATTGGATATAAAAAAAATAGACTAGTGTAGTGCTGAATACTGTTGTGACGGAGACTGGATCTGTCTGTCTGTCTGTGTTTCTGTGTATCTATCTATCTATCTTTCTATCTATCTATCTATCTATCTATCTATCTATCTATCTATCTATCTATCTATCTATCACATGCACAATCAAAAGCAGATGGAGAGAGATCCAGGCACAGCCCTAATCACCTCACACTTCTAAGTCGGGAGGGGACGATGAGAACTTATGTAACACAAATGTGGTGCCTCAACACTTGCAGCAAACTTTCATAGAGAAGACCTGTTTACTGCAGTGGTTCGACTTCTACCACACACTCACATACACACCCACACACCCATACATACAGAAATGCACATGAACATGCACTCTCTCACTCTCTTTCCGTCTTTCTCTCCCTGTCACACATACATTCACTTGCACACACACAGGCCAAGTCACAAACAGTCCCATTTAATTTTGTTTCCTCTACGTTTTGCAAGGTATGCGGTGTGCAACTAACAAGAATTCATGTAATCAAATAATATAGCAGCTACTATCTGATTGCTCAGGTAACTGAGCTATCGAATACATGCCTCGTTTGCTACTGGAAGTGTATGGCAATCTGTCAGGTTGAGTGAAGACATTACTTTGTCAGAGCAAAATCTGCTATTAAATTTTTACATTTTTATTGCTTAGCATATTTAAACATATATATTTTTTCCTGCTACTCAAAATCAGCCTATCAAAGTACAATGATGGAAGGCAATACATGGACACATATTCAACCTGATCATATTCTGAAGGACCCTTAAAAGATATAAGTAGCCGTATCCGCCTTACAGGTTGTGGCAGGACTAGCCCACTCAGCGTCATATCTGCAGAGTAATTACAGGTGTCAGGCTGTAAGGGCTGTTATGTTGGAAAGTCCCCTGAAGAGACATGATGTTCATAGATCTGTGCCTTAGTTCCTGTAAAGGAAATCAAAACCAAAGACTTGAAAGGCTGCCTGCCTCCTTGCATCTGGAGAGAAGCCCTAAACAGTAAGTTAGTGGAGCAAAAAATAGCATGCGAATTACCAAGGCAACCTTTGTGGAAGGAGAGAAAAAAGACAGTGACTGAAAAAAGTAGTGCAGATGATGGTAGAGATGAAATGTGGTATACAACGTGGGGGAGAACACTGACACAGTGTCGGTGGTGAACAGCGATGCTAAGCTCTACTGATGGAGAAATGGCTCCAGAACTGAGCTACCTATGGTCAAGCTTAACAGCCAAACTAGTTAGCAAGAGCTGGGGGAACATCTTGACAACATCATTGCAGTCTGTGGTTCATTAAGCCCAGTATGTTAATTAGTCTTTAATGCAAGGTTCAATTGTTTTCATATTTTGCACAAGTAGTCCTCGCCCTATGTGCGCTGGGTTGGACACCAGCACCCCCCGCGACCCCGTTTGGGACAAGCGGCAGATAATGGATTTTGCACAAGTACATGTCCCTTGATTTGCTCTCAGGTGGGGGATTTGTCTCAGATGGCTGAAATGACATTAATCACATCATAGTATGCCAATAAAGTCAGTGCAAGTTGATGTATTAAGCAAATTTAAAAACAACAATCAATGTTGAAACAAGCTCTCATGTCTTGAGACTAAAAATGCCTTGATTTTTTTTTTCCTTTGAATTTGGTCGATTCTTCGATGCTGATTTTTTTCGGGGGGTGGGGCAGTCAACCCTGCAAATGAAAAGAGAGATTTAACTTTAACAGACATAATGAAAATGCTTCACATGATCATAACTATTTCTATTTTGCATTGTTTTGCTCATGGATTTTCTTGCATGTGGAGGATGCGGGATTTGCTCTAGCTGGCGTAACTGAAGCAGGTATAAGCTCTTTGTCTGTGCTTTGGTGTCTGTGTCTATGTCATGGCTTGGGCTCATCTGCAAGGCTTGTTTGTATTACAGGCTCAAACCTCTGAAGCATGGAGGACCACACTAAGCCTGCAGCTAGAGCCTCAGTCACACTTCAGCATAGGCATGCTTGTCTCACAACATCTCTCCCTCTCTCTCTCCCTCTCTCTCTCTCTCTCTCCCTCTCTCTCTCTAACTCCCTCTCTCTCTCTCTCTCTCTCTCTCTCTTCTCCTGTTCCTCAGAGCCCCAGCTGAAGGGGATCGTGACGAAGCTGTACAGTCGGCAGGGATTCCATTTGCAGCTCCAAGCAGATGGAACCATTGACGGAACTAAAGAGGAAGACAGTGGTTTCAGTAAGTCAGCCCCAGTCTTCCCGTAGCTCACAGATTTCTTTCTGAAGAGTAATCACAAGCTGTAAACACATGTAGTGGATGAAAAAGAAAGAATATCAATTTCAAATGTCTGCTTGTGCTAGATTGTAAGACACTGACATTGTTTTATTTAAAAGAGAGCTTCTCCTCCATTATAGTTCCCCCATCTTCATTTTCTATAATATTGTAAAGAATATATTATTGCAGCATTGCTCCCTATTCATTACAGAGAAGAAATTGAAGGAGAACAGAAGGAGTATAGCTAGCATAGAAATATAATATAAAAATGAACACACCATATATTTTATTTCAGGATGGCCTCACATTTAAACTCTACAGATTATACAAATACATTTTGCTTTCCTGAAACCAGCATGTGTAAAAAGATTTCTTAAGACAACCATGAAAATGATGCATTATAAAGGCCAAAAAGAGTTATTTAAAGTTCTCTGGGATTCCCACATGGTCCACGTTTTTCTCTTATGTGTTTTTTTGTTGGTTCTAAGAATAAACATGCACCATCTGGGGGTCCCTGAAGGCCAGTTTAAGAAATACTGCTTTAGAGTTATGCCACAATAGAACCACATTTGGTTCCCTAAAGAAGCTTTCAGTGAAATGTTCTTTACAGATTTTGTTGCTGCAAACGAGCTGAATGTGAAGATAATTTTAAGGAGCATTTACATCATGTAAAGGTTCTATACAAATGAAAGCTTTTCCTCCAAGCCAGGAACCATGAAAGACTCTTGAAAGATTTGTCTGGTGTATTAGAAGTGCTTGAGAAAATCTATTGTGTCCTAAACATTTGCAACTACAATGAACACGAGATTTATTTTGGCTTAGAAAACTGATACAGTACTTTATCTTCAGTCACATAACAGTTCTGGGAAAATAAACTTTACTTCTGAACTGAGCTGAACCTTGAATATCAATCTGCTTTAAAGTTCATCAGGGTCGTGTGAAGGTAACAGCTAGCCAGCCAGACCTTTCGCAAGCCAACTATATTTGGATTTATTAGTCAATACTCTCCAAAGCTCTTTTCAGTAGGCCGGTTACTTACACCTTCCGCCTTACTGTCAGTCCCCCTACGCACAATGCCTTCTACCAGAGGTGCGATGGCCCAAGTGTGTGTGTGTGTGTGTGTGTGTGTGTGTGCGGAAAGTGCCAGTTGCCTCGTCTCTAATTTAATCTGTGCTATATCACACCAACTCTAAGCGGATGTGACATCCTGCAGCCTGCAAATGATCTCAACTCTATTCCATTAGTCACCAAGCTGAGATGACACAAATATTCTGCCAATGAACATGGATCATGAGGAGGGTTTGTAGCCATGAAAGCTGTAATATGAGGCTGTAATCACCCAGGTGTTTGAAGGTGAACGTGAAAGTGACTATTCTTGTCAAACATTGCACAGCACACAGTGAGACACAACGAAATGTGTCTCTGCATTTTACACACATACAGCAGGGCGCAGCTATTGAAAGCACCCGGGGAGCAGTGATGAGAACAGCTGTTTCGTAGTCAAAAGCTAACTACATGGTGGTCAGACTTTAATAACTGGCTTAGGCAAAATTGATTCATTAGCACCTGCTGTCATCTTAAAACATGCCGCTGTGTATGTACTGATGGTGGGCCAAGCCCGAACTCCTTCGCTGTCTCCATTGGCTGGTACATCCAAAGTAGCTCTTATGGAGATGAGATTATGTAACAGTTGGCCTCCTTTTCTGAACAAATATTTTTTTTATTATAGAGGCAATGAAAAACAGTTTGGCAGAGATGGGGAAGTAGGAAAAACGGCAGCTTCTATCTTTCACATTACAAAAATAGCATTGTTAGGAGCTGGCTGCCCTTGTCTCCATAGCGACGCCAGTTTGGTCCTCTTGGCTGACTTGGTGCATGTGCATGTTTGTTTTGTCTCTATACGTTCACTACAGATGCAGTAATTCTATAAAATCCTTCTGTCAATTACATGTAGAAGCTTAATGCTCAGTGTTTAGTCACATTTCAACTTACTGTTTATGGCAATGCAAATCTCTCGGGATTGTTGTAAAACAGTTTAAATTTGATATTGACCTTATTATAAGTGTTTAATGAAAGTTAAACAGAATGAAACATGTAGCTACGGTGAAATAATTCCATTACATTTAAAAACTTAGACTTTAAAATTGAATTACTTTGTAGTTCAAACAGCAGGTAATGGCTTGCAATGAGAATGACAACGCTTTCCTTCGTGACCTGCTTGGGGAGATCTAATTTCAGCACCTGGATCCATGGTGACAAGAGATTTCAAATGATAAAAATCTTCTTGAAATGCAACTGCTTTCATCCTTAGCTCTGATGAGTCCCATGTAGGAGCTGGACAAAAGCTCTTCTCAGCCACCAAATGTCACATATGGCTGCTCTATTGCATTATGTCTTTTTCTACTGAGGTCCTAATTCAATTCCCAATCAATGTGTCTGGGCTCGAGGCCTTTCCTTCTGTCAACCTGAGATTTTATCAAGGCTAACTTGTTTTCTGCACTTATTGAAATGCCATTTTGTATTTCTATTTATTCAATGTTCTTGCAGCTCAAATGCCAGAGAAGGTCTGGTCCCTAAGCAGCATCCAATTAAGGCAGCCAAAAACAATTACCAAAATAAATAAATAAATATACAAAGCCTGTTAACGTTAAAACACAATTTTGAGATTAATGTTAATATGTAGTAAAGTGTACAAGTCATACAGAGAAATGCAGAGAGTCCATTTAAGTGAAAGAATACACCTAAACACTTTAACCCATACACACCACACAGCAGGGGGCAGCCAAGGTTATAAACCATCTCTAAACAGTTTAGAATCCACCAGTCCTTAATCATACTAATTGTTTCAAATGAAGACAGTCCATGATGATGTGTTAGCTGCCCTAGGAATGTCCAACCTACTAGAAAGTCACTTCAAGAGAAAGGTGTGCAATATTCTTAAAGAGGTCTTAAAGAGATCCAGGGTAACTTTTATACTACTAAAGACAAGAAAACAAAGTGTTCAACCAAAAGATGGTTTAAGAAGCATGTTAATGTTTTAGAATGGCCAAATAAGTCCTGACTTACATGACAGGACTAAAGCAAGCAGTTAATGGGAGAAATCTTGTAACGCCCTGCTCAGAATTTGTTTATTTGGAGTTAACGCCAGACACTGAAAGCAAAGGTTGACATACTTTTGCCATTCATAGATTTTTAAGATAAATATGGCGAAATACCATATTTCTTTTTATTAGTTTCATTGGGTTCTCTTTATATACTTTAAGGATGACAAAATACTCTAAATGTATGCAGAATTTCTAAAAGGTTCACAAATTGAGAGTAAATAAGATGGTGATAAGCGGTAATTAGCTGAATAGTTCTGGACAGAGCAGCCATACACAGATATGCATAGATATGCATTAAAAACATACCATGTGCAAGAATTGTTAAGTTTAACTACATTTCTCTTGATCCAATGTAGTGCATGCACCTAATATGCAAGTAGCTACCTTCAGTGGCGATGCGAGTAAGGCTGTAAGAAAGCATTTCTGAAAATGTCACTAAAAAACATAAAAAGTGAAAAGTTCCATGTATGTCTTAGCGGTTTTAAAGTCTTCGTGCACGCATTGGCCAAAAGCGTTATAATATTTGCCAGCCTAACCTCAATTAACCTGATCCTACATTTTGGCACAAAAAGAAACGCATTCAACAAAACGCAAAAAGAAACAACATTTTCAACATTCTCTTCTTCTTCTTTTTCTTCTTCTTCTTCTTCTTTTTCAAGCTGCTTATGGCTGCTAGGGATCACAACAGAGGATCATTTGTTTCCATTTGTTCCTGTCCTCTGCATCTTTCCCTTTCACACTGACCTCATGTCCTCTCCCAACACACTTAATTTCCTCTTGGCTTTCCTCTTGCCTGGCAGCCATCCTTGACATCCTTTTCACAATATACTCCTCATCTCTCCTCTGCACATGACAAAACCAATCCAATGTCTCTGACTCTGTCTCTAAATCATCCAACCTTTGCTGTCCCTTTAATACACCGTAATATACTAAATCTTCTCCATCGTAATCTGATCATTCCCAATGCAAATTATAGCATCTTTGACTGTGCCACCTCCAGTTCCACGGTCTTCTGATCTCAGGCCTTTTAACCCTTTGTTTTGTTTTGTCAATAATAGTCTATACAGTGTGTCTGTACAAAAGTCTATAAAGTGTAGTTATGTATGACTGTCATCCACAACTGTAGATATTATTTCTGTGTATGGTATGTGTAGTCAGCTGATTAGAAACCTCAGTACTGCTGAGGATTGACAGTGCAGTATTCCGTTTTGTCTCATTCATCTAGAATCTCGGTGGGAAATGTCTGCTGTATCTCACCTTGGAGTGAGTTAATTCTGTGTAGGTGCTTCTCTGGGGTGCAGGCTCATATTTTATCAGGTGCCGTTGCCGTGGTGGTGGTGCTGTCCTCTTGATCTCCAGAGATCCCACTGTGTGTGTGCTCAGGTGCTCTATTAGCTGCATGTAATTGACTTTCCCCTCCAAAGCCCCCACAAGCCAAGCCATGCTAAATCCCTCTGGAATAGGATTCACCTGCGTCTATGTGTGTGGTGTATATAAGTGTGTGTGTGTGTGTATATGTGTGTGTGTGCATGTATGTGCATGCACAGTTGTTGGTGTGTGTGAGTGAGTTTGTTGCATGTCACGACAGTGAAAATTGTTGGTATTAAATTTACTCCTACAAATACAAAGCTAACTGTATTGAGCAGAGCTAATTCAGCACTGGTGCTATCACTGTCAGCCAGCTACTGCTGCCATAAAACGTAGCATGTTCGTTTTAGAGAGTCATTTCCCCACACAGTCTAGTGAGTTTTCCTCTTTATACTGCAGGCCAGAGTGATGAGTGATCTCTGCAGGTGGACCCAGCACAGCTGAGGCTCTTTAGAGCGCAGGAAAGGCCTTGATGTGGGATTATTGGAGCATTCTGAGGCTGAGAAGAAGAAAGCTTCACCCGACTGCACTGACACTAGCCTAGATGGTGTTGCTGCATGAAGATATGGAGTACAACAACAAAGGCACAGAACCCATAGAAAGCTTAGCTTTAGCTTTCGTTCCTTTTGTTGTCTGATGATATATCAGTTGGCTGAATACACTGCAGTCTAACAGACTTATTGTATAGAAAAATCCTGTGATTTATGCATCATAAACTATTTGTTCATGTAATTATTATAGGCCTAAAATAATTAGCTCTTTATCACAACAATACAGGCTGAAGTAAACATAAAACCACAAAAAATTAGCATTAGCCTGTGCTTTTCAGCATAATGATAATGATAATTTGTTATAATAAAAAAATATAAAGGATAAGAAGATATAATATCTAAATTAAATCACAAATAGGTCTGGGAAGCTCTATAATATGCTATAATATCTATGCTCTTCAAAATTAGTTTGTACTTTTAATTTCATTTGAAAAGTAAGGGTAAAAACTGAGAACCAGTTATCATATCTGACATTTCGAATTTGCCATCTGACAGTTATATCTATCAGTACTGTATTGTTTAACTAAAAACATTAAAGTAAAAAATAAAAATCAGGAAAAAAGAAAAACTTTATCAACCAATATTAATGGATCTTGGAATCTGTTACCCCATAAAATCACCGGCAGTTACAAACACTTCCTTTTAATGGAGTCTCAATTGGATTTGTCATAAGGAAAAAACACTTGCAAATCATCTACTCAGAATGAATTTTAAAAAATGGGATTTTAATAGAAATGTTACCTCACCATTTCTATTTTATTGGATGGATTAACATATTAGAAAAAAATGTAACAGAAAGTGTCAAATTTCAATAATAACATAAAAGCCACTTAAAATGATACATTAAAACAAACAGAAGCTGGTCTCTGTATTACTTTCAATGCAAATAGGATGTTTTTCGATATTTAATGCTTTACTGTATAGCATTAAAAAAAAAGAAATTAAATGTAGAAATTATTTGTCTTGGGCGTCTTTGCATTGTGCAGACTTTCTTCTGCAATCAAGACTGAGCCAGTGACGAATTGTGAGTTGCACCAACCATGTTTAAAATGCCATCTTTAAGCCAGTGATCAAGACAACAGCCAAACTGTGTTTCATTCAAGAGCAATGATATAAAAGCCAAGGGATGGGAAAACTGTGCCAAAATAAATATTTAAAACAAAACTAATATGGCTAATAAAAAAAAAATACATATATAATTAAACTGAAAATAGAGGCATGAAAATTGATTTAGGATGGGAGGATACGTGTTTTTGGCGGCACCCTATAGGTTATATCCTATTTGGGTACTAGGGCTAGCAGGCTATACTCAACCAGCCAAACCCTGTCCCCTGAGTACATCAGCAGTGCTGAAGCTATGGCTCCATATCAAATATTAATCACCTCTCTTTGCCTTTATGATGAAAGCTGGAGGCAAATACAGGGAGAGGGAGAGTAGAATGCTGCTTCAGACTGGAGAATCAGGCAAGAAGGAAGGACAGAGTGAAGGGGTGTAAGATTATCAAGACATGATCTAAATCTACTTACATTAAGCAGCAGAGCCAGGGAATAGCCAAATGAAATAGAAATGTTAGATGAAGTCAGATAAAAAGCAAATTAAAAAGATGAAAACTGCTTGTCTGTTTTATGATGTTATTTTACACTTTTATTTTGTACAGAATACTGTACAAATTCCATTCATGTTTAGCTAAGTACATACACAGATAGCCCAAAATACCCCAAATACTTTAATGCATTAAAGAATATGACAGAAAAACTGGTGTAACAAAGCAAATATCTTATATAAACCAATGCAGCAGTAGAAAAAATATAGGCCACCTTTATACCTTGATTTCAAAATCCGCTCTTGTCCATGATATGAAAATATCAAGTTGTTGCTTGTTCTTGACAGTTCTTGACAGTTCCATACTGGACTGACACAAAGCAGTAGCAAGACTGAAATCATAACATCGGATTCATACGAATCCAGGCAACACTCCAACACCTTTTACTATAAAGCAGAACTTCTTAACTTTTTTTAGCTTAAGGTCCCCTGTGTGAAAAGCAAGTGCCAGCGCACACCCTTCACCCACCATTCGCCCACCAGCCCACCCACCTACCAGAACTTTGTGCATGTTGGCAGCTTTATAAGCAGCATATTTTTTCTTCTCATACAAAGTGACATGGCTCTGTTCTATGACTTTTTTATGGTGACTCATTAATAAGGTGCCTGATGGATTCTGGTGCATTAATTGTGATTTCCATTAAACTGAGAAAAGAGCAGCATTTTATGAATCTTTAGACCAAGAGGGCATCCTTAAAAATTCCAAAAGATTTTTACAAACACATATATCATTTACAAAAATGAGTCTATAAAGAATCATCCTATAAAAGGTTCTTTAAAAAAAAAAAAAAAAGCGATTCTTCATTGGTATTGCTCCAGAGAGTTATTTTAGGCATAATCATGCATTTTTCATTTTGATTTTTTGATGGTTAAGAGTGCAAAGAGTGCAGCAAATGCAGTTATTGCATTTTAAAATTAACATGACAGGCTCTTGTCATGGCAGCACATGACAACAGAGCATGAAAAGTAGAGCTGAAGTTAGCATTAACGCCCATGACTGCAGAACAGCTACTGTTGCTGAGGATGTGAATTCTGAAAAAAAATTCTCATCCAGATATAGTAACATACTGTTTTTACCATCTCACCCACGTCAGGCAACTGACACTAAGCAAGTCAAGAGAGCAAAGAAGGTTCTAATCATATTAGTCCGTGTGCCGGGGAGTGGTTTTTGTGTGGCCTGATATTTGAAGTGAGCACTCACTGATGGGATGAGTTATCAGAGACAAATATTACTTCTTTAAATTAAAACATTGCTTTATGGAGCATATAGTGTGTTCTTGTCAGGTACACACTGCTAGTTGGCTATGTGTACACAATTGTGTGTGAGATTTTAATACAAGTAAATAGAGAACAGTTAATGGTAAGCACATCTTGACTTGACCCAAAGGAAAGAACTTCAGGCAGAAGTGACAGCCTACTTAGGCTTCATTTATGTTCCTTCACATGTTTTATGTAGGTGGTGTAGGTGGTGCATGAGTGTAGGTGTAAAAGTGTGTATAAGAGTGTATTGATTATTGCATATTTATAAACTTGTTTTAAGGCCCTATAAAAAATGGGCCCATACGTGGCCCGGTGGTTCAGGAGATGGCCCCAGGGTCAGAAGGTTGGATCGAATTCCAGACTAGTAGGTTGTCCTGAGGTAAGGTGCCCTTAAGCAAGGTACCATCCCCATCACTGCTCCCCAGGCGCTTTCAATAGTTGCCCCCCTGCTGCACATGTGTATGGGTAAAATGCAGAGGTCTTATTTCGTTGTGTCTCACTGTGTGCTGTGCTGTGTTTCACAATGACAAAAATAGTCCATTTCATTTCACTTTCACTTAATGGGGAAAAGATTGTCTGTGGTTGGTTCAGTCTATTGTGGAAATATAGGGATATTTGTTTATTTGTTTATTGCTGCCATCAGCAAAACTTGACCTGCACAGAGGTAGAAGATCTTCATCCAAATTATGGACATTTCTGATGGTCTATTTGTGAAGATAATTTATATGGAACGCTAGTGCTTTTCAATATTGCTTTGAAAAATACAACAAATACAATAAAAAGAGGTAACAATCATTCATTTTAATGGGATTTCTGATAGTCCAGATGGGCCATTCCAATTTCTTTTTTGTCCCTTTTTTATCACAGACTTTGGGCATGTTTTGAGCAAAAACCTGCAAATTTTATTCAGTTCATGAGCATTTAAAGCAAGCGGGGGGGGGGGGGGGGGAGGTTATAGGCATTTTGATATAAGGGTTATATTTGAGGATTAGAACATTTTTTAAATCTTAATCAATTGTCACAAATTTTTTAGCAATAGAACATTTCATTATTTTATTGTTATATCATTAACATTATTTTATAGCATTAATATTTGCATAATAAAAATATTTTTTTTTGTCCAGCAGTCAGGTATTTGATCCAAATAAAACATGGAATGCAAAGCGGGTTTTTATTCAGTTGCATTTCAGGCATTTATGAACCACTGCTATTAGTTCATTTATTCATGAATTGCTCACGTAATCCACAGGTTAGCATTTTTAAATTACATAAAATAGACCTTTGCTATCTGGGGATAATAGGCTGTTATGTGACTGAGGGGTTAGTGGATTAGCATAAGATGGACAGACGTACATGTACATCACTCTACCCATCAAGCTTAGTGAGATATTCATGCTTCAAAGAAAAGGCAGTGTTGTGATGGGTACAGTTCCTGTTCTTTTTCCTGGCATCTCTATTGTGGTCCCTAAAGTTTGCTCTTTACTCCATGTTTAATAAGAGAACGTTACATAAACCATGACAGTGTACACATGGTAATGTGTTCTTTTTCTCTTTAAAGCTGGTGCTAGTCAGATGTATTTTCTGGATGCCAGCACAGTCTCGGCTAGCTGGCTTCTCCACTATCTTCCTAGGTCCAGGAATATGGTGTGAAAGGGAGAGATTGTCAGCTTTTTGGCTCACAATGTGGCAGGGGGACATAGGTGTGAGGCCATTTGGCACTGGCACAGGCCCCGGGCACACCAAGGTCTTGTGCAGTTCCCTAACTCTATTCTACCGAGTGTGAAAGAGATAGAGTAGAAGTGTGAAGGAGCGAACACACATCGACAAAGTACTGTCTGCGTTTTCTTGCCTGCTTTTGACTTCGGTTCTCTTTCAAAGGAAGGGCAAAATCCACAAAGACTATTAATAGACCACTGTACAACTGAGAATAAAACCACATTCAGTTCCATTAAACCCTGAAGAGAAAAGACTGGGAAGGATTTGTGAAGAACTGCATCACTGCACACACATGTCATTTTATTTATTTATTTATTTTCACCATTACTTTTTAAATGTGAAAGGCTGGTTAGCAATAAAAAGGAGGTAACTAATAATTTGCATATTGTGTAACACTCACCGTCATGTTTTTCAATGGTTTTCATCACTTTTAATTCAGGTTTTATTTTTGCAGTTTATTGACAGTATATTTCCACAAACTCTGGTTAAAAGTGGGTGCTGGAAATTTTTTTTAATGTGTTAACCTGCATGGTTACATCTCAACAACAGAGTGAAATACAGGAGGTTCCATCCTTTGGGTCACTGATTGCCCATCTTTTCCACAGCCATGTTCAACCTCATCCCTGTGGGTCTGCGAGTGGTAGCCATCCAAGGTGTGCAGACTAAACTCTACCTGGCCATGAACAGTGAGGGCTACCTGTACACATCAGTAAGTACCACCAGTCCCTTACACTGCAGAGAGGCAGTTGCACCAAAAGCTTGGAAGCAAGCAGTTTTGAAAATACTGTGAAAACATTCCAACAAGAAACACAACATGTGCCTACTTAAGAAAGTGTCCGTGCTAACGGCTTCATTTTAAAAGGAATTTGATTCATTTTAAGGCTACTCGTTATAAATTGCAAATGATGCATTGGCAATTTTTATGACACGTTGACAAAGGTAATGCCTCAAGATTTGAGGCGCCTTGTCACCATTTACCATCTAATATCTTTGTTATGCTTTTTGTCTCTGATACAATAAAAGTGTGCTTAAGTTTTGCAGTAGTCTACTGGACACAACTAGCTTTTGTCAAGTTTTAAAACTATTGACCAGGAAAAAAAAAAACAGACACATGTAAGCAGTCATATGAATTTAACACAAAATTTTTTCAATCTTAGTCTTTGCATTCTCTATCTATCTATCTATCTATATCTATCTATCTATCTATCTATCTAACTATCTTCAAAGTTGATCAAAGTTGAGTAACTTAAATTCTAGGTAATGACATTTTAGGTGATATTTTTTATATTTGCCATTATATGCCTTTTTTATTCAATAAAAACATGTGAAAGGAAACCCAGCTCGTTATGATTTATATGATATTTTGCAAGCACACTCAACATTACGTAATTATGTCTTTCATAACATTAACTCATTTTGAATTTTGCGATCATCGGCTGCAGCACCACTGAATTAGTGAGCAAATGTCAACATCGCAGATGTTCCTTCACGCTACAGTTTGTTATCGATAAAAGGACGACTAAGTCTAAACTTACATATTTCTGCACAAATTGCTTCCAAACTTTTGGTCCACGCTGTCCTTAAGTGTGTGTATGTATCTGAGTGTATGCCGGGCAGCTGCGCTTCTTTGTGTGAGTGTGTGCTGTGCTTTTTTCTGTGCTCAGGTGAGTCTGAAAGAACAGTCACCCCGTGCTGTGGCACCACATACTGCACTTCAGCTCCAATCAAATAGACACACTCACACATCCACACGCGTGCTGTGACTTTCACCTCACACTAGCACCATGTTTTCTCACTTAAGCTTCTTTCAATCTTGCTTTGTTACATAAATTACATTACACTACAAAGTATGTGAAAATGTCAGCGCATTCACACACTGCCACTAACTTCGAAAGGCACTCATCCCTCTCTCACTCCACTTACGCACATACGTCTGTAAACACATGACACATCCTCTCACCTAATCTCCTACTCCTTCCCTCCATATGGCTGCCTGTCAGAGCTGCAGACAGTGTGCAGCTGGAGATGGTGTTTCAGGGTCTGTGTGTGCTGTTTAACAACTTGTCGTAACGTCAGCTTTTGCAAGCATCAGTCAGACCCAAGCATCACTTCAAAGCCATTTAACTCTGTTAAGTCCATCAACAATATTTACACCTTAAAATTCTCCTTCCATTTTAAAGGAAAATATTAAATGTTCAAAATCCAAATTTTCTAAACTTTTTTAAATAGAAGGGATGTAAACATTGTTACAGGTTCAAAACGTACCTTGCCAGTTAATACAGTTAGTATTTACACAATTACTTACCAGGCAATGCAGTTAATGTGTGGAGAAAAAGCTGTTAAACAGCCCAATTTTAATTTTTCCAGTTACTCAAGAACCACTTTATTGAAATACAGTATGTCTTCAGCCTACAGCTGGTTAGCCCCACCTATTCACATTAAAGGTCTTTGGAATGTTTCAATCTGAACTGTTTATTTAAGTAAGGGCAATAAAAAGTAGCTAATCAGAAACTGAATTAAAACAATTTTGGTGTATGTTAGTAAGAGATGGCAATATTATCATTTTGATTTTCATTTTGAGTTTGATTAACTCTGTAGACTAATAGACTGATATCTTCTGCATTTTCATTCTTTTTTAATGGACAAAAATGGAAAAAAGTAATGTAGATGCATTACTGGTGTTTTAAGTTCAGTGCACTGTTGAGGAGGTCCCAGTGCCTTTATAGCCCCCCACCTCTACACATTCACACTCCAATCAGATGTGACCTTGCGTCGCTTGGACCTGACCAAATGTCGGTGCACTGGCACTAGTCCTGGTTACTATGGCAATGTGGCCAGGCAGTACGTAGGATGAGCAAACGCATGCTGTTCGCTGTCATTTTTATAAAGCCTTTTTTCTACGCACATCGTTGCTTCAGTCACACATGCTGTTGAACCTGCATTTACTAACAGAAAGTGTTTTTGTTAATGTCGTAATTGATTTCAGTTCCTTCAAATGAAGGAAGTGATTGTCAGGTGTATGTAGGTATAGCTGATGGTTTTATGAACACCAGTTCCACAGAACCATTAATTGGCAGCAGACTTCCCAGTTCTGATTAAAATTTGAAGTCATGAATAATGCAGTCTGCAATGTACAGGCAAACAAACAAACAAACTAAATAACAGTGTTTTCAGTGTCACTACAGATGTCAGAATTGTACATTTGGAGGGCATAACTGGAGCAAATGACAAGGGCCTGAGTTTTCTTATGAGAGAGAGAGAGGGAGAGAGAGGCAGAGAGAGTAGTGAGAGAGAGCAGAGAGAGAGAGAGAGAGAGAGAGAGATATAGTGAGAGAGAGAGAGAGAGAGAGAGACTTTTCTGAAGGAAGTTCTCCATGTAAATCTATTTGCTGCAGTGCCTCTAATAACACACACCCACATATGTGAAGGAACATACACATGTCACACACTACACACACGCACGCACACACACACAAGTGTTTCACTCTTTCTCCCACCATATGGCTATACAACAGACTAATGAGGCTAAAGAGATGGGAGAATGCAGAACTCACATCAGCAAACAGTAAACTTAAACTTACTTGAAAGGAGAGACGTGGGAAGGTGTTGTATGTTTGGGATGCCTAAAGTTTAAGCAGCATAGATATGAAGTCTAACAAATACTATGCCAACA
Organism: Hepsetus odoe; assembly: GCA_017165825.1. Classification (NCBI taxonomy): domain Eukaryota; kingdom Metazoa; phylum Chordata; class Actinopteri; order Characiformes; family Hepsetidae; genus Hepsetus; species Hepsetus odoe. Next base: position 15,350,356 of record CM029376.1, read on the forward strand.
CTCATCCCAGTAGATCTGATTGGGCCACAGCATACAGATCATCTCTTGGGAAAATCATGATTAAGTGGGTAGATTTTGGTCGTGTAGTTTACATTTATCGCATTTTATCCATAGCGACTTACATGTTCTAATTATAGGGACAGTCTCTGGAGCAAATCTCAGGTTGGCGGTCTTGCCTAGGGACCCAGTGGTGGTGAAAAGTAGGTGGTGGATTTGAACCGGGACCTCTTGATCTGAGGTCCGAGGTGCACTTACCACTAGACACCGCCACGCTCCAAGGGTTGGCTCCAATAAGGAGACTGTAGCACAGCAAGCTGTCATCAGATTAGCTTTCCTTCAGTTGTGTCTGTTTTAGAGGGTACAAACCAAATGCAAGATGTGAAATGCAATCACTTTAAGTGAGTTGCACAGTTCTTTGCTAGCAGGATAGCATTTAATTTCACCCAGATGACAGTTTTGTCATTTTTTCCTCCACATTAGGATTTTCCTTGCCAGCTCACAAAAGCTCTGACTCTTTTCTGATGATGTTACCAGCCTTGCTAGACTGTTCCATTCTGTAGCTCAATCAAGGTGCTGTCTTGGGATAATGTCATTGAGGACACCCTTTTAAACACTTTAAACAACCCTGCATCCCTCACCATACACACTATAACAGAGCTTACATCAGCCATGCTGACCTTTTGCTATTGCATGTATATTATTGCAAAATGAGGAGTATAGTCATATAGAGCTGTAGTCTACCATTAAAATCACTCTGTAGGCAGCACAGACTGTAAACACCTTGGTTGGAGCGAAGGGAAAAGAATGTGATCAGTCTGTAATGAAAGATAAGAAGACATGCATTTCATTCATTAGGGAAACCAAAAATCTAATAAATGATCACAAGTACTTAACACCATACTTAAAACCATCGCCTCACTGCAGGTTTTTTAATGATGCAAGCTTCAGAGAGTATAATTAAATCGCATGCACAGATGTAGTCATTAAATTAAATAAAGACGTTATAATCCCTGCACCAGCAGTATTACTGTGAGGCACCCTAGTGTTAGGTAGAGTCAGCCTATATTTATCTGACAGCTGCTTAGGGGTCAGCAACCCATGGGACAATCTCCAAAGATGTTTATAGGTTATAATTACTGTAAACAATAGCATTGAAAAGGAAAATTCACAAAGGCTTTGAAAGTTTGCTCTCGTTAACTTGACTTCCACCCTCTGGAATACACAGAACACACACTCATTTCCATTTGAAAAGACTTCCAGTAGTCTGTCTTTATTGTAATTTGGTACACAACCTTTGTAAATATATAGGACCCCGGCACGTGTGGTTTATGACTTTTTGACTTACTGACTATTGTTGTATTGGAAGACTACAGTGTCACACGGCCCCCCTCACTGTTTTTCTATTATGGTCTTCATGAATTAAAACGATGCACTAAATGTACCTGATTAAATGAGTACAAGATCATTTCTGCATGAATAAAAGAGGTGCCAAAAGCCCTATCAATCCCTCTCAGCCTTATCTAATGGTTGTTGAAACTTGCATTTACATCTAGTTATGAATTTAATATGTATATTTATTTGATATACATTCTTGATGAACCGTCTCAATGCCACACAATTATTATTCAGATACAAATTTTCATGGGGCCCAAAACATCTTCTGCACTGTGTATAAAAATACATGTAATACTGTGTACTAATTACATTTATTCTAAGTCAATAACATTTATTCGATTTTACTAAAGTAAGCTATGAGGGGTTCTTCTTAAACAGACAATGATTGTTTTGCAAGTTGCCTGGAGACTGATTATTTTCTAATTGTGAAGAGCATGTTCACTAAAAGAATAACTGTAAATTAATGTCATTGGACTGTTGATGTGGACGCTGACGTTGATGCTGAGTGTTGTAACGATCTGGTAGTTTAGTAATGAAGAGCTTTCAGCTCATGTGTGAAAGTGTGATGGCTGGGAGTGGTGGGCGCTGTTGGTGCGCATTGACAGATTCTACTTGGCTTCACAGCTCTGCTACCATGGATCCTCACTCCAGAATGGCTAAGCTGTCAGCCAATAGCAGAACAATGATGTGGGGGAAATCCCCAATCAGTGACAGGGAAGCAGCCAGTGACGCAGAACAGCGATCAGGCTGTGTGGCTACCGCCTTGTGTATGTGTGTGCATACATGGCAGTGTGATGCTTCTGCTTATCCATTTTTTTCATTATATACTTTTTAGAATTGTGTGTAATTTTGATATATAATCCATACTGATCAGCTTGACTGGTCATACTTCCATCCATGGTAGTTATTTTTTAATTTGTGACATTTTTTCAACAAATAATCTACATCTAACACACATTAGAAAACAAAAGAGAGAGAGAGAGACAGACAGAGAGAGAGAGAGAGACAGAGAGACAGAGAGAGATAGAGACAGAGAGAGAGAAAGAGAGACAGAGACAGAGAGACAAGGAGAGAGAGAGAGAGGGAGAGAGAGAGAGACAGAGAGAGAGAGAGAGAGAGAGAGAAAGATAGAGAGAGAGAGAGAGAGAGAGAGAGAGAGAGAGAAAGAGGGAGGGAGAGAGAGAAAGAGAATGTGTTCATATGTGGATGAGTCAGAATGTACCAGTGTAAATGTGTTCATCTATCAGTGTGACAATGAGTGGGAGAGAGGGAGAATCAATTAAAAATGTATTTTGTTCTCTCTCTCCTGCTTTTCCTTTACAGTCCTTCCTTTACACTCTCCTAATCCTCTCTCTCTCTCTCTCTCTCTCTCTCTCTCTCTCTCTCTCTCTCTCTCTCTCTCTGTGTGTGTGTGTGTGTGTGTGTGTGTGTTTATGTACATATGGGTTTATGCTCTGATGCACAGTGTTACACCCACCAGCAGATATTGTATGGAAGTGAGACCAATTAGCATCTTGACTTAACATCATCTTCTCAGACAGATTTAAGCCTGGAGAGGATATAGGAGCTAGGCCTTCAGTTTAGGCCATAATTATCAAAGAAACACAACCTTATTAAATTGCAGATTGCTGCTGGATCACCAATTAGATTTAAAAAGTATTTTAGCATTTAGGTAGCAGCATTGCAAATAAGCATTATTTGGTCATTCTGGATTAAACACCAACACCTGAAACTTAAAATACATTAGATTTGATACATTTGATAGTTTAACATGTCCTTTACAATGATAAAACCTAAAAATGCCAGGATACTAGGATTCTAGGATAAAAATGCCAGGATACTAGGATATAAACAGGAATTATGCATTTAAACGTGCCACGAAAGTGTATTCTGTGTGCAAATTTTTTTTTTTTTTTTTTTTTTTTTTTTTAAGGAACACTACGTGATTTAATCTTTTAATCTAGTTTAATCAGTGGGTGAGCTTGACTATATCTTACTAAATAACTTGGAGAAAAAAATATTGATTGGGAAATCAAATCTAAATTCAAACATAATTGTACTGACTAAAACTAGACTTACAGACTTGTATTTTCCAGAAATCATTAGACCAAAGTTTGTCCTAACCATCAGCCCTTGCTTCAAAAGAGGGCATTTCTTGGCGGAGCATAGGTCAATTTAATAGGTGGTAATGGATACACAATATAACATTTTTCCCTACAGTGCAGCCCTGTTAATAGCTATGGCAGCTATGGATTTATGGGTTTGGTGTGAGTGAAATTGATATATTATTATACTGAGAAGTGAGAAGGAAACATTAGATTCACAATTGGCCACAGTGTTGCAGCAAATTGTGACCATTATACATCAGCCCGGCCCTTTGGGGTTAGTTGTCCTGCATGTTTGCTCTGAAAGTGCAGTTACAGTGTAGAGTGGAAAAGAGGGATTGGGCCTGGTTAAGAAAAGATGAAATAGATAAATATTTAGTATTTACATAAATCTGAATTCTTTTTATTATTTATGAGTTGATTAGTGCTGAGCAAAACTTCTTGGACCAATAGCTGCAGTCACTGATGAATTTCACAACAGCAGTGCACTCTTAGAACATTAAAAAAACATGTACTGGAGAAGAGTGACTTGGTCAGCAGATGATATAAGCAAAATGGCTAAAAGGCTACGCCATTAATAATCAGGGACAGGCTTTGGCTTCATATGTTTAATGAAATAATTAAATAATAAATAAATAATTATAGCAAGTAGCTACAGAATACAAAAGAAAAAAATGCTATTCTAATGCTTATTAAAAAGAGCAGCACAAAGTAAGCCTCCAAAATGATAAAAAAAAAAAAATTTGATTTGAAGGTTTAAAAATCCACACATATACAGGCTTTCTTTAAAAAAAAAAAACATTGAATCAGATTGGCAGATTAAAACACTAATCTAGTTGTAAAAATTCAGCTGAAAAATTATATTTGAGCTGCCTGTGAAGACCAAAGTTCACTATAAGGGCGAGATGAGCATCTACAATGCATCTAAAGTGGACTTTCTAAATGGTTAACTCATGTGCATTGCTTGTGAGTACCAGAGCACTGCTATTTGCTGAAGATCAATATCTTTTTAGTTTAATATAAATATGATGTCTGGGAACATTCAGTGGTGATAGTAAGTCTTCAGTGCTTATAGCAAATTAAATATAATTGCACTCCAAGGAACTGCCTTTAACAGACAACGACTGCATACAGAGATGATTCACTGATATACCTCATTTCACTTGATTGTCCCTGGTAGATTCAGCATATTGCTTGCTCTGCCATTGGTGCCTTAGTTGCCTTTAATAAAGCGATGCTCAGGATAAGGAATTCAATGACAAAACTGTTATTCTAGAATTTTTTTGTCCTGTGAAAAATTATTGCTCAGTGTTACATAAAGAAAATCAAATTATTGGTAGCACAATTTATGTTGATGTATTACAAATGGCAAACAGTTTAAGAAGATTTGCAAATCCTGAAAAGCATGCTTGCAATGTGCATGTCAGAGTAATATGTTTCATATATTTGAATTTAATTTTTCTGGTTATCATTTGTGCCACACCCACACTTAGTAAAGGATCCTCGATAGTTCTTGGATGTACAGTTCCAGGAAAAAAAAAACATTTATTGGTTCACATACTGTGGATATACTTTAAGCTTTGAAAATATTATTTACGTCTCATTTATAAACATCTTTACAAAACATTGAATTAGTCTTTACAAATCCAAATATATAGCACCCCAAAAAAATCCTTCTCCCAACTTTTTCCATAAATAAAAACACTGTAGGATTTATTTTTTTAAGTTTTAACTGTATACTGTATGGAACAAGCCTTGTTTTCCTCACTGTAAACTAAAAACTAAAAATTAGAAATATAAATAATGATTGTTTATTTTTATCAATTTACAAAATGCAAAGTGAGTGAACAAAAGAAAAATCTAAATCAAATCAATATTTGGTGTGACCACCCTTTGCCTTCAAACCAGCATCAGTTCTTCTAGGCACACTTGCACAAAGTCAGGGATTTTGTAGGATTATAGTCGGTGTATGATCAACCAGTTTTACCAAACAGGTGCTGATGATCATCAATGTCACACAGAGCTTGAAACACAGTCATGTTTGGAACAACTTACCAGCCGAGTTCCTTCAAAAACTGTGTGCAAGTGTACCTAGAAGAACTGATGCTGTTTTGAAGGCAAAGGGTGGTCACACTAAATATTGATTTGATTTAGATTTCTCTTTTGTTCATTCACTGCATTTTATTGATTGATGAAAATAAATGATTAACACTTCCATTTCTGAAAGTGTTCTTTGTTTAAAGCATTTTTTTCACACCTGCCTAAAACCTTTGCACAGTACTGTATATACTAGCACTTTTAGAAGAAGCTTGCAGTAGCAAATAGCCATTCAAAACAGATATGATTTACATACATTTGATCTAAAAAAACAGTAATGAAATGGTCTGTTACTTGTAAGAAAAAAAAATTCTGTTTTCAGAAACCCATATAAAGTTATAATTGAAAATCAGAGGAGAAAAATTATATCCAATGAAAATCAAATATTTGGACCCTTTTAAAAGTAAAGGTTTAGGTTTTTGTTTGCACCCTTTCTTTGTAAAATCGACATAGATTATTCCTCAGTATCCATTGGAGACAAATAAAAAGCTCTATGGCTCAAGCACTGAGCCTAGAAACCATAAAACAGTGACTATCGCTGGGGCTGCGGGTGTAAGTCACTGGTTTGTTTGTATGTCCAGACACTATGGGTCTACAGGGCTAGCCAGGGCGATGAATATAAGAGAGGTAAATGAGAAAAATGGAGGTGAATTCTCAGCTGTGCTGAAGGCTCCTGAGTGGAATAGATCCTGTCAGCTTCTCTATTCGGTCCTCCCTGGTGGATGGAATTGGAGATTGGAGTGTGCAGAGGAGACAGAGGGGGAGGGGAGGAGAAGGTAATGAGATGGAAGGGGGTGGGGGGTTCACAAAGAGAGAGAAAAAGAATGGAGAAAATGGCCAAGGAGGGGAATAAGGTGAGGTAGTGAAAAAAGGACCATGGGGAGACAAGAGGGATCTGCAGGAAACTGGCCAAGATAGAAAAGATTGCGCAAGATTCAAAAATGACAAATGAACAAGATTGAGATGGAAAACTGGGTCAAAACATGAGTATCAACCCATGCCTTAGCCATGGTATATTATACACAACAGGGTTACAGGGGTTCTACAAAAGGAAAGAAGGACAAGTGAACATGATTTTCTTTCTGTGTAAGGAAATATCAGAGAAAGATGTGGTGAAAAAAAACGTGCAGATGTTAATGGTGGATGAATATGCACTGAATGTGCATTTCTCCTAAAACGCAGTATTGCATTACAGTTTCCTCTTTGCCTCTCATGAGAACACTCATATACTCCCACACATATACTTCAGATCCCATTATGTCCATGTGAACTCCTCTCTCTCACACACACACACACACACACACACACAGACACACTCACACACACAGACACATGCATACACACACTCATACTTTACATGCATGACGCTTTCTCTACCTGGTGGGGAAGCCCTGTGTAGGAAGCGGGAGAAGGGAGGGAGAAAGGAGAGAAGGAGGGGCAATGCGGGATTTCCCAGGGTGCGAGAGAAGAAAAGAAAAACACTCACATGACACAGCTCCCTGCAACGTGACTGCAGCTGCTGATAGAATTACACATGCAGATAATATCAGTGGCAACAAGATAACTAAATCAGCTCTGTATCTACTCCCTTGAGGTTGGCTGAATTCAGCTATCAGTTGTGAATGACATCCTCCTCTGTGTCATTTAACAGCATTAAATGTTATTTTTAAGTCGCTTTCTTCTGTGCTGGGGGAAATACTTTTGTCTATTCTACTATGTGTCTTCAAAATAAGAATTTTTAATATAGTTAAACGTAGTTTTATTGTTGAAGTTTTTGAGTTTTTATTCTGGAGGAAATAAACAAACAAAAATTGAAATACAAGGTTTTGCATTTGATTCATATAAAAACAGAGTGGCCTATGTTGGAACACTGGGGCAGCGCAAAACATGCCTTAATGTGACTACAGTATGGGTTCACAGCGTGCCTGAGTTTAATATTTAATCTTTTTCATTTGCATATGAACAGTTGTGCTTTTTTGAGAAACAGGATTTAAAAGGTACTGTTCAATAACAATAACCAACAAACTGGAAACAGAAGCAAAACAGAAAGTTCAGTGACAAAGAGATAAAAGTGTTAAGGACAGATTCTTTCCCATTTTTCCCATTCTTTCTCTTTTTACAGGAGTGCAATAAAGTGAAAGTGACTACTTGTCATTGTGAACGCCCCACAGTACTGCAAAACAAAATGCTCTCTCTGCATTTGACCCATATACACAGTGCAGCAGAAGGAAACCACACACCTGGCATCCAGGGAGCAGTGATGGGGATGATACCTTGCTGCCTCAAGGGAACCTGCTAGGCCACCACTGCCTACAGTGGAAAACTACTCTTAAAAAAAAAAACTAGGAATTTTGCAGGTGGAATATGACATATTGTGCCCTCTGTGTAATAATGCTTTGTAATAATGTCTATATGTATAATATTTAATTGAACATTACCACATCCCAGTCACCAGGGATGCACAAGCCAGTGTATATCCTCGTGCTGGTCCCAAGCTCAGAAAAATGGGGAGGGTTACTTCAGGAAGGGCATCCGGTGTAAAACTTTTGACAAATCAGACATGTGGACAATGAAACAAACAGGTATGCACACAGGTATATCTTCCTTAGTGGTGGCCTAGTGGTTAGGGACTAGGGCCCAGGATTGGAAAGTCAGGGGTTTGAATCCTGGACCAATAGATTGCCCTGAGGTAACCTTGAGCAAGGTACCGTCCTCATCAGTGCTCCCCAGGCACTGGTTATGGCTGTACTGTATGTGTATGGGTTACATGCAGAGGATACATTTAATTGTGTTTCGCTGTGTGCTGTGCTTTACACTGACAAATAGTCACTTTCACTTCAATTTCACTTTCACTTATATGTTTTGCAGTAGGGTCAGTCTGAAAGAGACTGGATGCTGACAGGGGAAAGGTTAGCAAAACAGCAAAGAATGGTCTGTATTTTGACCTTGGAGTTCAAGAAGAGGAGGAAAGTAAGTACAAGGATCAAATGGTGGAAGTTGAAGGAAGAATACTGGAAGGTATAATTCAGGCAGGAGTTAAGACGCTGCACTGGGGGGTAGTGAAGAGTTACCATGCTGGGCAACGACTGCAAAAGAGGTAAGGTTGACAACTAGAAAGGTGCTCGGTGTGACAACTAGACACAAAAGGGAGGAAAAGGATACCTAGTGTTGAAATGCAGAAGCACAGGAGTGTATACAGAAAAAGAGGGATAGTTAGAGAGATGAAGAAAGTAGACAGGAGATGAAGTCCAGGGTGAAGAAAGAGGTGGCAAAGGCTAAAAATAAGGCTTATGGTGAGTTATGAGACGTTAGATACTAAAGAGAGGGAAAAGGACCTATACCGATGGTTAGACAGAGGGACAGAGCTGGGAGAAATGCGCAGCAGGTTAGGGCGATAAAAGATGACAATGGAAGCTCACAAGTTAACAGAGTGCAGATGGAAGGAATACTTTGTGGAGCTGATGAATAAAGAGAACGAAAGAGGGCGAAGACCGGGTGACAAAGATAGTGAACCACGAAGTGCATTGGAATAGTAACATGGAAGTAAAAGCACCGATGAAGAGGATGAGAAATGGAAAGGCCGTTGGTTCAGATGATATACCGATGGAAGCATGGAGATGTTTAGGAGAGATGGCAGTGTAGTTTCTAACCAGATCGTTTAACACAATCTTTAACACAAAGAAATGGAAATGGATGATCAGCTATGGAGACCCTTAACTGGAGCAGCCACAAAGAGAACAAGATAGAACAACCACAAAGCTACCTTTGCTGTTGAATGCACTTTGATGGACTGTGGTTGTAAATGATTTAGAAAAAACATTTTGTTAACTTAACTTACATTAAATCTGGAAACATTTTCCTGTAATGTTGGTCCTTTTTTAGAAACGTGAAAGTTTGCTTTAAATCATAGTCTGTAACCCAGACTATGAATACATTTTTAACCATATTCAATCTTGTTTTTATTTATTTATTTATATTTTTTAATGAGTGAGTGTGTTGGTAACGTGTGTTGGAAATTATGCTATTAAAAAGGTGATTTATAAAGAGGTGCTCATGGGGTGAAAGCAGGCACTATATCAAAATAAGCAGAACAGATGTATTCCTGGGTACTCCAGGGCTAGGATATTTTTGTTTTTGCCTTTAAAGAACCATGCTTGAGTGCAAGCATTTTAATTAAGGTTGTGTCCATGTCTACATGTCATTTCTTTCCTATCATTTTGCTTTTTGTCTTTTTTCTGCCCATGTCTTAATGGCATCATTTAAACTCCATTTACTAACACCGCCACCCTTCCTTTGCTCTCTAAAAAGCAATATCGACATGTGACTTTAAGTGTTGCTGAGCAGATAGCTCGGCTTTGCAATGGTAATGGATGGCACGAGCAATTAGAGAGATGTTTTTTTTTAATCTTGTGTATAATGCACTTGTTTGCATACAGTGAAGCTCTCTGTGTTCAGGGTGCAGAGGCTGCTGGAGAGCAATTACATAATCACATGAAAATGGAAGTTTTCTCAATTCCACTGATAAATGGCTAGCCCATAAAAACCATCTTTAGATTTTTTTTTGTTGACCTTCAAGCTCTTTTTTGTGGATTCACTTTTTGCAGGGGATCACATCTTAAACATGACTGTATCTGTATATTTCCACCTTATAACATTTTCTTTTTTGTGTGTGTTATTTGGAACAATCCTTTATGTTTACTTTATTTACACAGTGTGTAAATATTCTAAGCTCAAATGAAGTGATTACTGTAGAAAAACAACATTTTGTTATGACATCCATAATAAACAGCATGGATTTAGTGTTATTAGAAAACTGCCCGTATTTTTTTTTTTATAGTAGGGAAGGTAGTGTGGGTAGCCGGTTGACCTTGGACCCTCAGAGGTTTTTTTTTTTTTCTCCACACAATGGAGTTTTTGGTTCCTCTCCTCCGTAGTCGTCCGGCTTTAACATCTATTACTGTAACCTGTTCCATCATCGACCATCAATGTAAAGTGCCTTGGGGCAACTTTGTTGTAAAAGGCGCTATTCAAGAATAAATTGAATTGAATTGAATTGAAGGTAGTGATATGTGGGCCATTCACAGCAGTAGTAAGATATTTACTGCATTATCACAGTTAAAGTGCACAGTGTACTTCAAGTGTGGAAAAAGTGTCTCACACTATAGGAACAGAAAAAGCAGGAAAACACTGAACAGCCTTTAGCAATGTCCCTGAAACACTGGACTACCTGCAACCAAAGCTTGTGTTAAATAATGTGTTGTGAATCTTGTGTAATGAATTTAACGAGGACAGATCATAGAATCGATAGTGATGAAGGAAAGTAATCAGTTGTGATGAGTCTCCTTTTGCTGTTTTATTTTCTAACAATTGAGTTTTCTTATGAAAAAACCTTCAGAGAACATTGAAGTGGTCCGCTTTCCTTCTGGAAATTGTACATAGCATGTGTGCCTACATTCCAAGAAATGAAAGACATTGGGTAGCCAGATGAGGTTCATTTTCTACCATCTGTATAAAGTAATTTTAAGCCAAAACAAGCCCCCAGCTAACTCGACAGTCTGTGGTTTCAATGGTTGCATCTAAAATTTTGTCATCAAGTATATTTACTTATAATGACAGACCAAAAGGAACACAGCACAGCATGCACTGACTCTTTTTTTTTTTTTGTCCAGAGCAGCAGTACAGCAGTGTGAATTCACTGGTTGCCATGTGGTGCTTGGTAACGCAGGCAACCTCCCACTTTTGTTCTCTCAGCATCCAACACTACTGTTTTTGTTGTTGTTATCATAATTATGATTAATTGTTCTGCAAAATACAAGGTTTAATCTGATCATTTTTAGAAAGCAGCTTTGCGTTCTGCTTTTGTGCTCCGACTGGTTTAATTAATATGACCTTCCGTTGCAGCATTAACCGTTGCCATTGACAACAGAATGTTTATGTAAGCAGGACCAGAGTGAGCAGTAATCAGTTCAAACTGTGAAGAGATCAGGACTGTCTGCTGGTGAGGGTTTCCTTTGTACAGGAGAGACTGATAAAGGCTATGGGCAAATAATGGCCATTGGACTATATAAAGCACTGTCTTACACGTTTTTTATAGTGTCTGAAAATGGAGAAGAGGATATGCAGTGCACAGTTCTATTCACTTCTATAGACCATGAACATATTATGTACACTTTCAGATACACACAAGTGAGATTTATGATAATAATTTCAGAAATATATCATTTCACTGCCATAAAGCTATGATGGTGAAGTGTTAATGCAATGGAAGGTGACAATTGACTGACCTGAATTGCAATTAAGCAGTATATCCAAATAACCTCTCCTACCCCTAAAATGAAATAAATAAATCACTAAATGTAAAGTTTTTGTCAGTTATTCAACCATAGTATTAAACTATTTCACTGCAATAGTGTTCTGTATAGGCTGTGTTTAATGTAGAGAACAGGGATTAGTATGGGCAAGTCATGAGATATTTGTTATTATCATGATAAATTACATCACAGTCTGCTTTTCTGAACATATGATGAATATTGACAGCATATTCAGGACAATTGCATTTTTCCGTACAAAGAGAGCATAATTAGACTTGTGTGATTTATTTGGAGTGGATCCAATGTATGAAAGCAAAATTCGCTGCACTCATAGCTTTGAGATTATTTTAATTGTACCACTGCTGGCTCAACCTCCTGTTTGAACTTCGTTGTGTATTGATTATTCTGAAATACTTCTGCCACATTATGTACCCCCGGGGGATATGGGGCCATTGAGAATAGAGTTCAAGAAAAGCTCTACTGCAGTTGATGTTGACCTGAAAACATTTGGGGTTCCACGGGAGTGATACTGACCACTGGTTGGAGTCCAGCTTTCCTGTGCAAATTGTTCTTGGCATGTTTACTCGGGGTGAGGCAATGATCCAGAGTGTGGACCCTGCGTCCCTGTGCTCTGGTCTCCTTTCTCTCTGTAGAACAACCAATCTGAAGCATGGCTTTGAGCCTTTTTAATGTCCTCACCTCTGTTTGAGTGTCCATCTGTTCTCTCCAAGGTATTGCTGAAGACTAGTGTCAATCTGACAGCCGTCTCTTTAGAGGCGCGATGTCAGCGGCCGTGTGCGACATCAGAAGCATTCCTGACACTGTGTGTGTGGGAGCTCGGTGTCTATATGTGACTCACTGAAAACAGACTGTGCTCCCTGCTCCTGCCACTCAAGGCTCTCCCGTTCAGCTGAAGGCCGAGCAAGATTAAAACATTTCAAGGACACACACCAAAGGTGTGTTCTCATTGATGGACCCGCTTAGACTATTTCTGTGTAAAAACCAGAGTAGTCTGGAGCAGAGAAAACAGATGAGAGTCACCTTGACCTCATTTACCTCATTTACATCTGGTCATTTACACCTGGACACGCATCCATAAATCACAGGATTATTGAACTTTAGCTGCTGAAAAATAACAATAAAAACAAAGAACTTGATAGAATCAACATTTAAAAATACATTTTAATGATCTATGTATGCTTGTGTGTATTTTATTATTTATTTGTTATTAATATAATTTCCCCTTAATTTGCTGTTCTCTAAAAAGGTGCTTTCACTGCTGGATTGTCTGTGATCATGTTGAAAAAACACAAATAGCATCAGGTGACAAGAGTGAAATGAACTAGTTCTGTGTTTTTTAAATCTTGCTATCTGCTTTCTGCTTGTTCGGATAACTTCAGGAGCGGGTATGAGTTGCAGCCTGGGTGATTTTGACTGTTTCTTCAAGCCACGTTTGTAATCTTGGTAACATTTAAATTTGATACTTTGTGTAATTTGTTGCTTTGTAGATGCTGTGTAAAATCATATTTAATACAACTGGCACGGTTTCCCCTAAAAAGATTCCTGTAGAGACTGTTAGATTTTTAGAGAATGGCAGCACTGAATAAAATTGGATTTCTGTCAGTCTAACACAGACAAATTAGTGGCCAGGTTAATGTGGATAAATCTTTTCTGGCCATTACCCGGATACAACACTGCTGAATAAGAAGTGTTAGACCAAACATCAATACAGCATTCAGGGGAGAGCACACATAGATCAGACATAAACATAGCTCATTTGTCCATAGTTTATTGTTGATGCATTTTATTTTTTACAGATACTGACACATAGATTAATTTTGTCCTTAGACTTCTATAGAAAAATTTTGGGAATGACCTAAAATGACCAATGGAAATTACAGCTTGGTGGCCCTAAGGTCTTCTCATTCAGCTTGTCTCCCTACCCCTACTCCCTTACTAATGCTGGATAGATAGAACAAGGGTCCTTGACTTAATGCGTTAATCTGCCTTTCAATGAAGAGCTGCTGTTTTAATTCACTAACCATAGAGGATAAAGTTCCTGTGTAGTCAGCTCTCAGCTTGAGTTTGTAACTAGCCATCACAATAATTGTACAGCGAGTCCAAAAACAAGTGTGTCCACAGTTTTAACAATGCTCACTTGTTATGTAATTAAAAACACCCTGTCTGTGTGCAGTATTTATTGGTCCACCTTTAGTAGATTTTGCTGTCAGGCTTGTTTTGCCCTCAGTTCATGTCAGTCATTTTAATGAGTAGGGTATGAATGAGTAGGGTAGGCTTTGAAAACCAATTAGTAGCTGCACAGCAAAGGGAATCGAGAAGATATGGGATGATACAAGGCACAGTTACATTATCAAGAAGCCAGTAAGAGGACCAAGTGCTTGGTACAGGCAATCACCTGGAGATTGACCCTTACCAAAGCACACACTTTTATTTAATAGTATTTAATGCACAAAACACTTTTAACGGTGTGTAACGGCCTGCATGGCTCAAATTCATGCAGGTGCGTGATAATATCCTACATGGATGTTATAGGAAGACACTCACTTTCAGCAATAACCAGTTGTACATTATGAATTGAGCAGTGTTAGGAAATGACAAATAGAACTGCACAGTTGATCCATAAATGGGATTCATTCATGGACCCTATGCAACTTTACCACATGTCCCTGGTATGGCCCTGATTTGTCATGTCACAAGAAATATCCTTCCTGAGATACTGAAAAATTTACTTCAGCCAATCAAAGGTCCTAACATCTACTCTTTTCTCTTCTTGCTCACTCTCTCTTTTTAACTCTGCAGGAACATTTCACACCAGAGTGCAAGTTTAAGGAGTCGGTGTTTGAAAACTACTATGTGACATACTCCTCCATGATCTACAGACAGCAGCAGTCGGGCAGGGGCTGGTACCTGGGCTTGAACAAAGAGGGAGAGATCATGAAAGGAAACCATGTGAAGAAGAACAAGCCTGCTGCACACTTCTTACCCAAGCCTTTGAAAGGTGAGTTAAATGTTACCATGGACAGAAGAATTTTCAGTGAAAGATAAATAATCACAGTAACACTATAAGCTAATCTTTTCAGTGTGGAGCAGTCAGGGCCTCCTGGTCTTTCATTCAAGGCCTAAAGGAGCTTAAGGAGCTGAACTGAATATGTCAGGTTAACCACCAGCAAAGTTAGGAAATTAATGTGGAATCAACCAATTAATGTTTTGATTTACAATGGCCGAGAGCTTCTTTATGATCAAGCAAAGTCAGCTGCATGGCATGACTCTGATGGAGTTACTCTGAACTTGCTAAAGCATAAAATATATGTCACTGCATGTTAATTACAGGAACATGAGATCACTAGTGTGATCACTAGTACTCAACTGATTAAAACAATTGATCATGTGTTCTTTTACTTCGTCAGAATAAAAACATGCAGACGCACAGGCTCTATGCAGAAGAATGGATACTATTTATTTTCGTAAGCAATGCTGTATGACTGTAGTATTTCTGAAATGTTGTGTATCGGCTGAATTCACTCAAGTGTTAAAGTTATAAAGTGTTACAGTCCAGACGTTCACATCAAAATTCTGCAACAGGCCCCGAATTCAATAAGAGTAACAGTATAAAGCTTAGCCATGTGTTACCAGGTTTTGTTATTACATCTGTTGGTCAAGTCGAATAGGACTAAAGCTATTGAATGAGCTTTGTTTCAGCTAATTACATAAAGTACTTTGCTCCTGAATTATCTCTGTGCGACCTCACAGAAAATCGATAATCACTTAAATTCAGAGAATCTGCCAGGTGAAATTATTTCAGCCATTATTGCTTTAGATGGTATTTTTCTGCAAACATTCCACAAAAACATAATACATAGTTTCATGGACTGACCTTTGACTTAGGCATTGTGTCAATGTTTATTCTCCCCATGATCCAGCAAGGACTGGCTGCTGCATCAGAGCTGTGAGAGTGAAGTGTAGACCGAGCCAATGGTTACGTCAGCTATGCCAAAAAGTGAAAACGTCTCTTACAGAAACAATAAAGCTCCAGTGCATGCAGCTAGGCTTTTGACAACAAATAAGCCATCCAGGCCAGGGCAGCAGGTACACAGAGACAGGAGGAAAGTACAGAGCAGCACAGAAAGCTGTCTTCAACAACAGAATCAGAAAGAAGAACAGAGGCTTTCATCTCCAAGGTGAAAACTTTACCTATAAACAGAGAGAGAGAACAAGAGCAGTAGAGGGAGTAGTGCCAAAGGCTCAGCACAAATTCCAACCCAGTGAAAAGAAGAGCTGCCGGTGCAAAAAAATAAGCACAACAAATATGGTGATGAAGGGCCATGTGGTGTCACGCTATTGCTCAAAGTGAATTCAGCTCAGTGCTGTTCAGCTCTGATTCTGCTATTTCCAGAGCAGAGAGGTGGTTGTACATTGTAAAAGAAATGTGAAAGAGTGTCGATGTAAAGTTTTCCTATTAAAGGAACTTTATGGAACCAAGCCAACACCCCATATCCTACAGTTTCTTTTTTAACCAATTACACTACTTTTTTATAAAAATATGATATAGTTTTTTACAGAATTATTTATTAAAATTACACTTTTTTATTATAATTTTTGCATTTATTTATTCTTCATTTTCCACTCATTTTTATTTCTTATATTGTCTCTTGGAATTAAGCAGGCTGGTTTTGTTACTGAGCCTTTAAGCCTGAAATCAGACCTGTGGTCTGATAGGCTACCATGTATTCTTCCTTAATAAAAAACCAGTTAGTTCTGAAACACTCTTTACCACTTTAATTTGAATGGACAGGGCTTAACTGCTACTGCAGGCTGAATAGTCAATTAAATGCATGGTTCTCATGGCATCACTAAAACAACAACAGTTTCCTTATGCTGATTGCACAGACTAAGGATAAAATAATATGTTTAAGTAGTGATTCCAGACCTTTTTCATTTCTAGCGAGGTAATTCAGCTAATGGCTCTATAAGATTATATTCATGCTACTCTTTAGTTCTCATAGCAAATTAAAGTAAACAATGACAGATTGACTGGAGAATGGGGGCTGATTTCAAAATAAAATATAATATTTCTTGGAATTGGGTATGAATTTGGCTGTATGTATGCTTCAAAATCCCTATTTCTGTACAATTAAGCAAAAAATGATAGATATGTAAAATTACTAAAGAGCAACATTTACCCATTGTAATGCCTTAGGCCAGTTATTACATTAAAGCATTTTTTAAAAGCATATGATTTTATTCAGTTCACGTTTGAGAATGTATTTAGTGCATGACTGTGTTTATTCTCAAAGGCTTTAGAAAGTGCGAGCTGGTGAACATTAATTAAATAGTGAGGGAGGAGGATTAAGGCTCTGGCTTTGACGGACTGTTAGTAAGGGCCCGTGTGTGTTCTGTTGTCACAGAAAGAATTTGCTGCTGATGCACTTTGGGCTTGAAGATGTTTTCATTGAATTGTCATAGCCACTCTAATAAAATATGCATGTTCTCCTTACCCCAGCAAAAACACAGACAGGAACAAGTTATTCCATGAAAATATTAATTCCTTCAATTTTGTAAGAAAATATAATATCTTAGAATTAGGTTTTTAAAAAATGACTTCTAATGAAACTGATTATTTGAAGATTGATGATGGATACATATGAAATTCCTGGGAGACACAGGAAAGGGAGACATTTTTAATTAATTTGTAATAAGTCTGAATGATTACAAGAGTTGAGACATTTTCACCTGCCTTATAATAAGTCTTGAGTAGCCAGTCTTCTGGAAGACCAATTAATAATTGTCACTGAACTGCAGGCATCAGTTCTACACTGATCTTTCTGCAGAGAGCACAAAATTGTACAGACAGATTCACTGGCAGAAGAGTATGTAACGGCACCCTATAGAGTTACCCACTATACTTTCAGGAAATATAATGACCTGTCTGCTGCTCCTGTGCAGTCCTGTCTACTTGCTCCAAGGAGGAGTACACACTTAGGCAATTTGCCTGTGTGGAAAAACCACTAGAAAAGTGCTTTGAAAGGATGTGGTCGACAGATCAACCATTAATTAGCTAGCCTTTTACTTCTTCTCTTTAGACAGAACTGTAGGCATAGTAGAATGTATGGCTTTAATAATGACGAGTTGGTGGTAGACGAACCTCAGAGACAGCATTTTTGAGAGTGCACCGATAATGACCGGCCTTCAGCCTTTCAGTCTCCTGCAATCCCCCCAGAGAGCGACTGTGCTCGGTCGCCCCAAAGCCTTGCTAATACGTCAACCATCGATTCTAACAGCTTTCTACTGAAGTGCTGTATCGATCGTCTGTTGTAGGCAGAAGACACTATGTGAGTTCAGAGCTATGATGTACAGGCCCTTAGATTACAGCTGTCCTGAAGTGAACAGCTTAGGTAACATGCATTGCCTGCAGAGTAGGAGGCAGATACAAAGCTCATTTAGAAACATATTTCTGATAAGCTGCTGGTATACTCTCATGAGTAAGATCTATGAAGGCTTATTTAGATAAAAGATATTAGATACAGTCTCCATATAAGGAGCCTGTGAGAACCTTTCTAGGTTAACAGTGCTAGCATTATAGCTTCTGAGCTTGCTCTTGTTTCAGTGGCCAACTCTTTAGAAATTTGATCATTTAAGATTAGATACCATCGACACAAGTACTACTTGTCTTTACATTATGATAGATTTTTTGACCAATGTACTATGGCTTGATGGCTTTATCGTTATCTCAAAGGTTAATCTCAATAACACAGCCTATGCTGCAGGATGCGAATGTCTAATGGAAAACTTTATAGAGCTAAAAAAAAATGGCATTAAAAAAATGGTCATCAATCAGCCACTCATTCAGTCTGTGGCTCAGTAAAGACAAGAAAAAAGACCCAAAAAAAATCACTACATTTAAATGTATTTTTTTATATAGCATGTATAATCAACAAGAATGGTACAAAAAATGTTGCAGTTTAATCAACACCTTTATGCATCACATTAAAAAAGCATTGATGCTTTTTTATACTTCCAGTATCCACGTCATCACATGTCAAAGACTGTTGCAATGCTGCTTGTTATTACAACAGTGACCGTTGCTGGATTTCATTCAGTAAAGACACTAAACTTTCTTTCCCTCTCTTTCCTTCTCCCTCTATAGTGACCATGTACCGGGAGCCCTCTCTGCATGACCTCACTGAGTTTTCGCGCTCTGGCAGCGGTACACCCACTAAGAGCCGGAGTGCCTCAGCTGTCCTCAATGGAGGCAAAGCCGTGAGTCAGCATGAGTCCACGTAGCCCATCTTGCCCGGCCTGGCCCACTTTACCCTACGCCTTCACCAAAACCTCCGGACGCTCGTGACTTCACGCAGACTTCTCTCCAACAAAAATGTAAAAGTAAATATTAAAAAATAAGACAAAAAAGCTGGATGGTACAGGACAAAGATGACTGACATTGCATAGCAACACCACACCTATTCTCAATCTAGAATACTATCCAATTGGTCTGTTTTCTGTTGGATTTCAGACTTTTACTTTTACACCACAGTAATGGCATCTTGCAAACAAGCAAATCATGAATATTGTAGCCTTTGATATGACTGGGCATTCAGCATAGTCCCTCTCAGGTTGGTATTAGCACACCACACTGAGTCAGGGTATTATTTTTTTTTTTGTTGTTGTTGTTTTTAAGAGCCACTGACTGACGCTAGGTACTGATGCACATTTTTTGGAGTTGCGGGCAGTGAGTAAGGGTTTCGCTGCTTGGGTGCAATGGCAAACAGGCACCCCTTTTCCTTTATGCTTCCCCAGCATTAAGCCAGCTCTCCTGCATTCTAGTGCACTTGCTCAGAGGGGTTTTCCCTCTCCAGCATGGAAATTTCCAAGCCTGCATTGTGCTCACCTCAGATAAGGGAAGCATGGCCTCTCGAATTTAGCCTCAAGAGGCACATTGTGTGACCCTGCTTTGCTAAATGTTTGCTAAAATCTGTAAGCATTTATTATTTTTCAGGCTTTTGTGTCCCTCCCACACTACAAAAACATGCATACTGATAAGCAAATTCATCAGAAATCTAGTCAATATATGTATCTAATTAGAATATTGTTGTGAGGATGTCATTACATTTTATAAACCTCTAGACATTTTTACTGGTATATAATTATTATTTAAAATTGTATTTTTAATTTAAACATGGTTTCCTAAAACAAGAGAATGTTTCTGTTTGATAATTTGACTTGATCAAACCATTTTACGAGTAAAACGAGTAAAAATGTTTAGAACCAATAGTATTTTTTAATGAGAATGAGTTACATATACTGACAAGGTTTTAAGATCCCACCCCAGCAATCAGTGTTTTTTTTTTAAGCTTAACCAGTGAATGAAGATTATAGCACACCAAAGACAAAAGTGTATGAGAGTCCCTTTAAGGCACTGAACCATGCCGGTCTACAAAGATATGCCACGGAGTGTTGAATTAGATACTTGTAGTGTAGGTCTACTTCTTTGCAGAGGAAAAGGTTGGAGGTGGGCTGCTGGCTGTGTGGAGGAGAGGGCTCAGTATTTTGGAAATGTGCTTTTGTTGATGTGTGTGATGCGAGAGGACTGTTACATGTTTCCCTTCTCGTCTCCTTTGGGTCACGTTGTCTCTGTCTAAACCCCTTTTAGTCTGTCTGAATACTCGTCTTCTGCCTTACCTGTCATGACCATGTCCTGCAGCTGATGCTGGTCACCATTACCAAGTGACTACTAAGACAAGGTGGGCCCCTAACCCCCGTACTCCCCCCTCCCCTCCCCACCCCTCTTCCAAACCTGGACTCATGTATGAGTAAATTCTTGTGATGATTTTCTATTAAAAAATAAATAAATAAATAAACATACTGTGGAATTTTAGGTGGCTTAACATTTTATAGAACATGTCTTATTTGTAAAAGTGAAAAAAAAAATCTTGAAAATGAAGAAAAAGAACAAAAAAAGAAACCTCTCTTGTACAGGGCATGTACAAAATCAAGTTGTGTACTACGAGGACCCTTTTTGTGGGCAACTGTATGTACTTTTTCCCTCTGGAAATATAATTTGTTCATAATTGCTACAGGAGGGCTTTTCTCTTGGCCGTTTCCTTCTTGGCTTTTCTCTCTCTCCCTCTCTCTTTTTTTTTCTTTGGTTTGAATTTTCAACATATCTGTTGCATGGGAGACAGCGGGAACTGGAGGAGTAGAGCTGCATGATGTAGGCTATATGTATTAATCCCATGTTGGATCATGTGTTCCAAACTACCAGGAAAAATACGGAAAACAACATGTACTGATGGGCGCTCTGCCTGGTACCTTCCAGTTGTTTCTTATTTGTTGTATACACAAAATGCACTGAATAAAATGTTTATATTAAGCTATACTTTTAAAACACGTCTCCTTGCTTTATTTGACTCAAACACACTAACAAAATCAATGTCTATGTTTATATCACTGTGCTAGCAATGGTCCACCATCCAATTAACACAGTCACTAGTGGTCCTATAGTTGATAATAGATATAGTTGATACAAGCTATAGTCAATAACTGTATTCCTACAAAAGCACCTATTAGGCAGGTTTATTAAAAAAAAAATTGTAATTACTAGAACTGTTTCATATTACGTTTCTATTTACACAACTATCAAGACACCACTTTATTAATGTTTTATGTATGTGTTATTTATTTTTTTATAGGTTATTAGCACTGATTTTAGCACAGGAATACCACATCTGTAAGAGATAAATCCTTTATTCAGGAAATGCTTTTAGCATTAAATGTCAGCTGTATTCCTTTAAGACCTCTTTATATGCAAAATCTTTAGAAAAGACCATTATTTTTTGCACAGAAGACCATCAGCTGTTGTTCTTTAAGAGACTCTTTTCTGAATTGTTGGAAATGGCTTTGCAGCATTTTGGAATCTTTTCAAATCTTTATGGAATTTTTGGAATTTAAAACACTGTTGAAATAGAAGGGATTTTTTTTAGCATGAGTAAAAGCTAAGCAGCATGTGATAAAGCTATATGTTGTCAGAGGGATCTGTCAGGAGAGCAGGTACTGGTGGATTTGTTCTTTTATGTTGTCTGGTGGAAGGCACTGTGGAGTCAGCCATATCCTCCTCTGGACAGAGATGAATCACCCAGAGCAGCATCCTTGTTTTAATTGTCTGCAGAGACAAGGCTACTGAATAGCTCATGTCTCACAAAGTCATTTTATGTAATAAATCAATATTGGTATAGACTGAGGTTCAGTTATGGGTATTCTGAGTTTATACAACAAGTAGCCACTCAGAAAGGGATTATCTTTAAAAAAAAGTGTAACAATTATTGGTATCCCTGCTTTTTGTACTTTTTCAGAATAATATCAGTCTTTTCCAATAATTCTTGATGAGACTGGAGAATAAACAAACCTCAACACTTCATGCAGGACACTTTCATTGGTACTTTGCTCAGCAGCTATCTCCATAGTTTTTCAACTGCTCAGTTATAATAGATACGGGAAAACAACTCATATGGAAGTCTGTGGTGTGTGGCAAAAAGGAAGGCTTTTGACATTACACTGAGCTTTGTCTGTTCTTCTACAGCACATAGAATCAAATTTCATTTTTCATATAAAAGGCATCATTATGGTTTAGGGACTCCTGCAGGAAAACCAATATCCAATCATCACAGCTCCTCCACTATATTCAACAGGGGGAATGGTGTTCAATTCTCACTTTCTCAATCTCTGTCATTTACTCATTTACTTAATAAATAACCTATTCCAGATCTCAGGGTGAAAGGCAGAAAAACACCCTGGACAGGTCACCAGTCCATTGCAGGGCAGACACACACAATCACACTCACACACTCAAACACCTATGGGCGAATTTAGCATCTTCAGTCCACCTGACAGACCTGACAGAAGTAAATGCAGTTCAATATGAAACATGGCTCAAGTGTAATACCTATAACCTTTTGCCTGATCCTGCCATATTCTCTCCCTCTCTCTCTCTCTCTCTCTCTCTCTCTCTCTCTCTCTCTCTCTCTCTCTCTCTCTCTCTGGAACACCAGATGTGCACACCAGATACCCAGCAGCTTACATATCATTAATGCTACAGACGGAGGAGCAAGAGGAGAGCTAATTACAGAGCTCAGTAAAGGAGACAGTTCATCTCTCTTGTTGCTGTGCTTTGCACTTACCTAGTTCCCCTATTGTGCCCCACAAGCCCATTCATTAAGCCACAGTCTCTAATTCATTAGCAAGGAGTGCTTCTCCTGCAGCTTTCGGCTGCAAGAGTCTAAAAGGACAGATTCTTACCATTAGCAGCTCACAATCATGTCAACCTAAAATCACAGGGTGGACTTTACCATGGTGTACATAAGTTAGGCCAGTTTGTCAGACACTGTTACATAACAAAGTAATTGGTCCATCCATGCTCTTTTTAGCTACTTAAAATGGCCAAGCTAAGCCATGGACAAGCCAAACACCTAATTCAGTTTAGCATGCTGCTTACATGGTAACTATATTTGCTTAATTTTAAATTGTTAAAGCAACACAGTGAAACTCAAAAGTAAACTTTTTAACTTTTTAACTCAATCTTACATAGTGAATCCACCAGAAGCCATACATGGTTGTGAAAACCAGAAGTCCTTGAACTAAACTGTCCTCATGTGTTAAAGTGAAAACAATCATGAACAGTAAAAGGGACATAAACTATAGTTCAGTTTAAGGTAGACTGCTGTTTCCTGCCAGGTCCACCTTATTGCCAGTTGCGATAAGCATACTCTCAGAGTAATTCTTCAGTGTCACTGTGTCACAAAGTATTTCAGGACCACAGACAGTAGCTCAAATTCCTGGTTAACCCTCTACAATTGATTTTCTTCAAGATCAACATTCCAGTGTATATATATTCCATATATATGTTTGACCACCCTTGTCAAATGAAGGGAAACCACTAAAAATTGCAGAAATATTTGTTTCATGTCATTTGTACTGTACTGTAAAACCACACAACATTTGTATTTTAAGGGCAAAAATGTTGGATGTTTTCCATTTAAGGGCTCACTTAGTCTATCTCATTTGTAAAAGAGTCTTATCTTATCTTAGCAAGGGATCTACGCTGGCAAAGTTCATGTGTATAGCAGCAGTGTCTAAAATATCTAGTATATCTGAGTGCATCTGAGTGGGCAGATTTTCTTTCTCTCAATTCACTATCTTCCTTGACATATCATGAAAGCTGCTGCAAACAGATGTAGCTGTGCGATAAGCAGTGGGCTGGAAATAACACATTGAAATTACTGAAAGAAAATGACACTAACATACTTCCCTTTGTTTACATTCCTGGTTTCTTTTTATTGCACCTGGGAACTTTTGCAAATGTACCTGTAATGATAATGGATATGGCAGAAAGTCTGGCTGCAAGATAATAAGAATGACCTCTTCTAAAAAGCCATTTTGATAGGGCTCTGACTAATTGCAGAGGGGGCTGATTAGAAGAAGCAGAAGTTCATGTCAAGGGGAAGAGTCTAACATTATGAAAGAAAACTGCTTAAGCAGTCAAAGCACAGCTTTTTCTGGTTCACCAGAGGACACAAACTCTTACAAACCAGCTATCTCTGTGTACAGAATATTACTCCTCAGTGAAATGAAAACCATCACAAAGCTCTCTGTATAGTGACTACAGTACTGACTGGAAGGAAAGACCTTTTACTCAGCAGGTGAATGATGAACACTGCGAACTCTTAAGATAAGGATTTTTGTGTCCATTAAGACCCTTTAACATATTTTAACCTTAAATTTAACATTTAGTTTAAGGATCGTAAAGAGGATCCTCTCTCCATTTTAAGCCTTTCTAAAATATGCTGTGTAAAGGTAGGAGATGCTTTAAACACAACATTTGTGATATTATAGCTAATATACTTATAATACCCAACAACATTTCCACAGAACAAGGAATGCATCTCAATATTTAATTTTTAGGAACTTGAAAAAAAAAGTTTGAAGCATGACGATGTGGATCATGTCACCTAAAGGAGTTACAAAAAAATAACTCCTAATGGAGTTTGGAGTGTGTGACAAAGTACAAGGCTTCTGACATTGCACTGAGCTTTGCTTGGCCTCCAGCTCCATGTAGAATTAAAGTTAATATTGAATTTAAAGCAAAAAGAAAGTTACCATTAGCGGGTTTTTATAAATAGCATCATAAAAAAAGAAAAATGTATCAGCACATAAAGTGTCCAATAGTATTTAATGTGTGTTTTTTGTTAGAGTAATTAATTTTTTTTAATTGCTAATTTTTGAACAGTAATTTTATGTAGCTGGTTACAATAAAAAAATATTCCTTTCAAAATAAAATAAAAGAACTAATTGTGTTGGGAAAAAAAATATATAGATTGCACATCTATAAACCCTTAAAAAAGAACCAGGCTAAATATACTGGACCTTCTAAGGGTTATTACTGTTGGTCTGCAGCCTTGGATTCCCTTGGGACCTCCATGGTTGGCAGGAACTGAAATCTTAATGTAGATGTGTGCTAAAGCTGGTTCTGCTGATAGATAAAAGTGTGTTTTTTTGTTTGCTCCCATATATGTGTCATCAGGCACGGTTTATGATGTAGTTTCATGTTTACTGTTTCATGTGTCTGATGGCTTAAAATAACATTGTTTGTTTCCTGAAGCCTTGAGTCGTCCAACTAGCCACCACACACACATACTCTAAATGTTTGCTATAAACCAAAGTAAACATTCCTGCTCCAAAATGCTTCCTGTTCTAGCCGTGAGAGCATGATGAATAAGAAAGTACAATTAGGTGTGTAATCATACGTGTTGATTAGATTCAAAACTTGGGTTGTGTTTCTCTGGCAAGCTCATGTACTCATATAGTAAAGTGAAAAAGTGAAAGTGAAAGTGACAACCCCCGTCATTGCGAGGTCACGGCACAGCACACATGAACCACAACGAAATTGGACCTCTGCATTTAACCCATGCACACTCAAACCCGTGCAGCAGTGGGCAGCTATTGAAAGCGCCCGGGGAGCAGTGATGGGGACAGTACCTTGCTCAAGGGTACCTCAGGGCAACCTATTGGGAAGTGGTTTGAACCCCCGATCCTCCGATCATGCAGCTAACAGCTAGGCCACCGCTGCCCAATTATTATTATTTTTATTAATTATTAATTTATTAATAATCAATTTTTATTATCAATCAATCAATCAATAATTAATATCAATTATTAATTAATTTATTAATCAATGAAGAAAACTGGGAGTTGTTTGACAAGTAATAATGACAAATTGTGACAGCAATATTGTTTAAAACAACCTTCCTATTAGCATTAACCTTTCAAAATTTCAGTGTAATAGCAAGCAATTTACAGTCATGTGAAAGAATTAGTTTTCAGTCATGTGAAAAAATAGGTTTTTTATTAAGAAGTGTTCACATATCAAAGACTAATCTTGATTTTATTTATCTCTGGAAAAGAAAGTGATTTAATTGCAGGTAAACAACAAAAAATGATCTTGATTTGTTCATTAAACAAAAGATATCAACAAAAATGTGTATTCTAACTGAGGAAAAAGTTAGGATACCCTACCCCCTAACTGCAAGTTTTTCCCCCTTTGGCATCTACCAGTCTCTGACATCGTGCTTAGGAAAGTCTGTCCCACTCCTCAATGCAGAATTCTTTAAGCTGTGAGATATTTGAGGGGTTTCTTGCATGTACAGCCCGGTTCCAGTCACCCCTCATCATCTCAATGGAATTAGGGTCTGGGTTTTGACTCACCCATTCCAGGACTCTCCATTTGTTAGTTTTCAGGCAATTCATGGTGGATTTAATGGTATGGTTTCAGTCATTTACATATTGCAGCACCCAGTTCCGCTTCAGCTTTAATGTTCTTGCAGATGGTTTCATATGTTCCTCAAGCACCCACTGATAGACAATAGAATTCATGGTGGATTCTATGATGGTGAGCTGGACAGGTCCTGCTGCAGCAAAGCAACCACCAGCCATGATTCTTCCACCTCCATGCTTCACAGTTGGTATGAGGTTGTTTTCTGTGCTGTATTTGGTTTATGCCAGACATGTCCTCTGTTCTGGTGCCTTCAGTCTGGCCTTGATGTATCCCTTCCCATTTTACGGTTTTTGGAGACTTCTTTTAGCATCTTGATGTTTGCTCTTGGGCTGAGCTTGCTTTGACAGCTAGACCTGGACATGTTGGCAGTTGTTTTGGAAGTCCTCTGCTTGTAGATTATTTTTTTCCAGACAGTTGAATGGCTGATTGCAAGTTCTTTTGAGATCTTTTTGAATCCCTTACCAGACTTCTAGCTGCTACAATCTTCTTTCTGAAGGCCTTAGACAGCTCTTTTGCTCTCATCATGGAGTCCAATCTCACCTCAACAGTCAGGATCATACCAAACAAAACATTTTCAAATGTTGAGTAACAATGTTCTAATCATGTTCACCTGATGTGCGTGTGTGATTTGAGCCATTTTAATTGGGAATAAATGTAGGGTTTTCTAATTTATTCCTCACCAGAAATTGCATTTTTGTAGAATTACATTTTACAGAAGATTTTGAAAAGTCTTTTTTTCAGTTTTAGTTGTTTAGTTATATTACTTGAATCTCCCAGTATTTTAAAAATTGAGATAAAATATCCATATCCCCAAGAATGTTACAAAAATACAAAGGCTTTCATAGGGTGTCCTAATTTTTTCACAAGACTGTAGTTCAACGTCTGTTGTATAAGCATTTGAATGTGTGTTTCACAATTCTCCTGCAATCCTCAAGCCCAAGGATCCAAACCTACAATATTATGATCCCAACAAAGACTTAGTCTTTTGGGAATGGCTGTTTCATTTAAATCTCTGTTATGGACACTGGAATTAACATCACAGTTTAACCCTGGCCAAATGCATAATCCTCTCTTAATGGAAAAGACGCAGCCAATCGGTTTAAACTCTGCATCCTGAAAAATCTCTGTTCTGGTCTGGACATTGTGCTGGAATGGAAATTCTCCTGCAGCTCAGTGAGGAGAGTAATCCAGTGTGATTAGAGTTGTCCACATGAACTCTTTCCTGTTTAAATGAAGTGCCAATGATGTAATTGACTTTTCTTTGAATGAATATCATAAAATAAGATCAATTCATTAGAAACACTTATTTATATTTGCATTTGCAGTTGTGCAACTCTCTTACTAGTTTGTATTTGAAAAGTATGACATATATGAAATTGTATATTCCAGAGATTTGCTCTTGGTGCTTTTCCTTCTAACCCTTTAATCATGTAATTATGGCACTGAAAGCATATTAATAACATAGTGTGACAGTGTGGTTAAGCCCTGCACCCCTTCAGTTCCATTTACACAGTCTTTTCCATCAACCTACACTGATGATTCATCCTGTCTGTATTAAGTACAATATTGCCAACTGTGAGTATTTAGCATACCAATATAACAGCAAAAATAGATTAAATCAAGCTTATAAAATATAATAAAAATCAGTTTTTAAACTGGACTATTTAAAAGGTTTTTTTCTATTTCCCAAAATGTGCATAACTAAAAGCAGGAGCAACCACAGCCACATTTCACAATCAGTCCAAATAGCATTTATTAATAATACCTATTAAACAAATAGCCCAGCCACTAGGAATGCACAAGACAGGAAGCGCATCCAGTGTTAAATATTTACCCAATCAAATGTGCGGCAATGAAACAGACTTCCAAATGGGATCAGTCGAGACCCAAGTTAACAACAACCGCCACCAGTGCTGTTAGCATACAGGATGCTGATGGGGCTACTGTTGGCCAAAGGAGAAGAAGAAGAGGAGAAGAAGGAAGGCATGTCTGGAGGCAGGAGGTGAGAAGTTGGTTGGCAGCATGATGGAGAGAATGAAAGTTGATATTTTGTGTGTGCAAGAGACTAGATGGAAGGGTAGTAAGGCCAGGTGTATTGGAGGAGGGTTTAGATTGTTTTACCATTGTGTGGATGGAAGGAGGAATGGCGTAGCTGTTATCCTAATGGAAGAGTATGTGAAGAGTGTTTAGGAAGTGAAGAAAGTGTCAGATAGTATGATGAGTTTGAAGCTGGAAGCTGAAGGGGTAATAATGAATGTTGTTAGTGCTTACGCGCCAGAAGTTGGATGTGAAAGAAGAATTCTGGAGTGATGGAGAGTGTACCCAGCGGAGAGAGATGATTGGTGCAGACTTTAATGGACATGTTGGTGAAGGGAACAGAGGTGATGAGGAGGTGATGGGTAGGTATGATATCAAGGAGAGGAATGCAAAAGGTCAGATGGTTGTAGATTTTGTTAAAAGGATGGAAATGGCTGTAGTTAATACTTTTTTTAAGAAGAGGAAGGAGCACAGGGTGAAATATAAGAGTGGAGGAAGATGCTCACAGGTGGATTATATCCTTTGCAGGAGGGTCAGTCTGAAGGAAATTGGAGATGCAAAGTGGTGAGAGGGGAGAGTGTAGCTAAACACCATAGGATGGTGGTCTGTAGGATGACCTCAGAGATCAATAAGGCGAGGAAAGTGAGGGCAGAGTAGAGGATCAAGTGGTGGAAGCTGAAGAAGAAGACTGCAAGGCAAAATTCAGGCAGGAGTTAAGATGGGCACTGGGAAGTAGTGAAGAGTTACCAGATTGCTGGGCACCTACTGCAGAACTGGCAAAATTGGAAGCTAGAAAGGTAATTGGTGTGACATCTGGACAGACAAAAGAGGATAAGGAAACCTGGTAGTGGAATCCAGAAGTCCAGGAGTGTATACAGAAGAAGAGGTAGGCGAAGAAGAAGTGGGATAGTCAGAGAGATGAAGAAAGCAGATAGGAGTACAAGGAGATGAAGAGCAGGGCAAAGAAAGCAGTGGTAAAGGCTAAAGATAAGGTGTACGGTGAATTGTAGGAGAGGCTGGACAGTAAGGAGGGAGAAAAGGACCTATACCGATTGGCTAGAGAGACAGAGCTGGGAAAGATTTGCAGCAGTTCAGGGCGATTAAGGATAGAAATGGAAACAGAGTGTGAACAAAGTGAACAGAGCATGTTGAGCAGATGGAAGGAGCACTTTGAGTGGCTGTTGAATGAAGAGAATGAGAGAGAGAGAAGATTGGATAATGTGAAGAAAGTTTCTCAGTTTCATGCTGAGAAAGAGTTCTACAGATGCAATGCTTGCTTTGAGGATGTTGATGGAGAAGTACAGAGAAGGTCAGAAGGAGTTGCATTGTGCCTAATATGAGAAAGCATATGACATGGTGCCTAGAGAGGAGTCGTGGTTTTATATGAGTCAGGAGTTACAGAGAAGTATGTGAGAGTAGTTCAGGATATATAGGAGGGCAGTGTGACAGTGGTGAGATCTGCAGTAGAAGTGATGGATGCATTTAAGGTAGAGGTTGGATTACAGGTGAAAAGTGGAGTGGTTAGGATGCAGGGAGTAGAGGTGACAATAGTGGATTAATTTAAATACTTGGGATCAACAGTCCAGAGTAACAGCAAGCGAGGAATAGATGTAAAGAAGAGAGTGCAGGCAGGTTGGAATGGGTGAAGAAGAGTGGCTGGAGTGATTTGTAACAGAAAGGTACCAGCAAAAATAAAGGGGAAGGTTTATAGGACAGTAGTGAGACCAGCTATTTTATCTGGATTGGAGACAGCAGCACTGATAAAAAGACAAGAGCCGGAGCTGGAGCTGTCAGAGTTAAAGTTGCTGAGATTTTTGTTGCATGTGACAAGGATGGACAGAATTAGAAATTAGTATTTTGAGGGACAGCTCAAGTTAGACATTTTGGAGACACAGTTAGAGAAGCAAGGTTGCATTTTGGTTTGGACATTTCCAGAGGAGAGATGAGGATTATATTGTGAGGAGGATGTTGAAGATGGAGCTGCCAGGAAAGAGGAAAAGAGGAAGACCAAAGAGGAGGTTTATGGATGTGATGAGAGAGGACATGCAGGTGGTTGGTTTGAAGGGGGAAGATGCAGAGGACCGGAAGAAATAGAAATGGATGATCCACTGTGGCAGCCCCTAAACGGGAGCTGCCAATAGAGAAAGAAGAAGTATTAAACAAATAAAAACTATGTATTACTGTGTACATGCAGGCTTGTGTTGGGGGTCAGTAAAGCTGAGGTCTGGTGAGTCTTACCCAATGTCTTTTGGTGTTAAATGTTTAGCAGTAAGAAGACCTGCATCTCTCTCCAAGAATAATTATTTATTTTTGGAGTTTTGTTAAATATTTTTTGTTAAACTTTTGGAATTTGTTTTTGTGAGTTGGCTTGTGAATTGCATTATGATTAAAAGTTTTCACAGTGAAGAAAGAAATACTTCTTGGTCTTAACATCACTGGATTCTCTAACAGCTCACTTCACTGGGCAGCCAGGACTTTGTATACCTGCCCTTTTCTGTAGCCAGACTATGATCACTGAGCATGTATTTACACAGGATCTGTCTCTGCTTTTTTGGTCTTTTGGTTTCCATCTCATTGTCCCAGTGTTACAGATACTCAATACTCATTTTTTTCTCAAACCCTCTCTCCTTCCCTCCTCCCTCATCTTTTTCTGTTCTTCTACCCCTCGCCTTTACTCCTTCTCTGAATCATACGCTCTGCTTCTTCATTTGCTCTCATATGAATGTCAGAGAATGAACTTGGTCAATGTTTGTTTAATGGATATTTAATGTAATAAAATTAATGAGTTCCCTGCTTTCTTACTTTCT
The DNA here is from genome assembly GCA_017165825.1 of Hepsetus odoe. NCBI lineage: Eukaryota > Metazoa > Chordata > Actinopteri > Characiformes > Hepsetidae > Hepsetus > Hepsetus odoe. The sequence goes on from CM029376.1 coordinate 15,381,950, forward strand.
CCCCTCCATACCCATCATCTTCTCAGGTGCCTCACTCTGAATCCCTCATTTGCTCACCTGTCATTCAACTTTATCTTCTTCATTCTCACATTCTTTGTTTCTCTCTTCTCCCTTTTTCCCACCTAGTCTCTCTCTCTCTCTCTCTCTCTCTCTCTCTCTCTCTCTCTTTCTCTCTCTCTCTCTCTCTCTACCTCTCCTCTCTCACTCCCTCTCCCTGTCCCACATTGTTCCCCAGCTTCCTTTTTTTCTCTTCTCCCTTTTTCCCAGCCTTTCTCTCCCCCATTCGCCTTCACTCTTTGACTCTCTCTCTCTCTCTCTCTCTCTCTCTCTCTCTCTCTCTCTCTCTCTCTCTCTCATTCTCCTCTCAACTGTCTCATCCCTTCTTAACAGTATCTCTGGCTCATTCTCTTTCTCCTTCTCCCTTTATTCATTTATCTTTCTCATTCTCCTTTTCTTCCCATCTCATTTTCATCCTTTATTCCCCTTTCTCTCTCCCTCATTCCCTTCTGCTCCTCCCTTTCTTCAACCCTCCCCCTCTTTTTCTTTTTCTTTTTCTTTCTCCATCTCTCTCTTTTTCTTTTTCTCCCTCCTCTGTCATCCTCAGCCTTATTCTCTCTCTCCGTCTCCCATTCTCTCTCTCAATGGAGGGAATCCCGGTCTGCGTAACTGCTGCAGAGTGAGAGAGAGAGAGCTGTGGTTATGTAAGAGCAAGGCAGACAGCCTGCACCCTGTTCACAGCCTGCTGCCAGCACCTACAAATCAATGCAGCATTCATGAGGCACGCTGCAGTGCAAATGCATTCTTATTCCTCACCCATCTCAGAGCCACAGAGCAGCTCTTATTAAAGCCGTCCTCGCCTGGCCTCGCCTTTAGCCCTCTAGCCTCCCTGCCTCCAATCTCCCACAATCTGAAAACCTCCATTTCCAAGCACAGCTATATCATCCTGGAAAATATGACATGGAATGCTTTCAGTGTTCATTTTTCTTTATAAAGCTATACTTTAGCTCCATAAAACAAAAAAATTACATAAAACATACAAAAATCAGCTTGAACATTGACTTAATTTAGCATTAGTTTTGTAACACTTTTCCATCGGTTGGCACTGTGAATTTTGCATGCCTGGATCATGCATATGCATCATACTGTCTTATGTAATCTCAAAAACATTAGCATATGTGGTGACGCTCTGGGATGTATTAACGGGTGGTGGTGGTCTAGTGGTAGGATACTTGCCTATGGACCAATGGCTCAAAAGGTCCCAGGTTCGAATCCCACCTCTAGCACTACCACCACTGGGTCCCTGAGCAAGACCCTTAACCCTGAATTGCTCCAGGGGGACTGTCCCTGTAAAAAAGGACATGTAAGTCGCTCTGGATAAGAGCGTCTGCTAAATGCTGTAAATGTAAACATCAGTAAAATAGATTAAATTCAGGCTTTAATATAGCTTTAACTATTGTTTTTAGCTATGGGACATACTATTGTCAATTTTAACTAAAGCAGAGGTCAGAGGAAGATTCTGTAAAATTTGATGGAATACTATTCCTCAAACTGATGCTGTAGACAAAGCAGGTATACATGAATTAGTTGTGTATATAGATAGGGGATGTGAAAAAGTATAGGTCTTTGGGCTAAAGACCTAAAAATGTTTTTATAATAGCCCTGATTCTTTTCTGGGATTAAAAGGATCCTATTCTTTATCTGATGCTTCTCTACCCAAAAACACATTCCTGCAACTATACAAACATTTTCACTTAAACAAATGGATTATGATAATGTCTACGTCAAACTTGAAACTCATTCATTTTGAACTCAATCAAGCTGAGAATTTGGCAGCAGCGTTACCTTCTCAACAAAAACTAAAAAAGAATCAGGATGCATTGCTTTGCTTTGCAACTCTGCCAATATACAATGGAAAATGATTATTATTTATTACTATTTTTATAATATTATATAACATTATAAGCTGAATTTTTTCCCACCTCCTCAAAAAAATAGAAAAAATGCACAAATAAAAGTATCTGAGTGCTAGTGTAAACACTGTAAATGACTCGTGCAAGTCTGCACTGCCTGGAGAAAGAGGCTACATCATTTATGCTGACAGATAAACGACTGAGGGTAAAAAAAAAAGTAAGTAAATAAGAAAGGCAGTCCAAAGAGGAAAAAAACAACAGCCAATGCTGCCAGAGGAATACTACAGCTGATCAATGGCTGGCTATTTTCTGTAATTGAACTCTTCATAAAGAAGCTTGGAGGTAGTTATGCGTTTGATGACGGATGGAGGAGACTGGCTACCTTGGAGCCATGCCCACAGAGACCCACAGAGAACAGTCATCACTCCCTTTGTCAGGTCCCATTCTCACTGATTATGCATCTTGAAACTTCCCTTACCAATAGCTCGCCTCTCCCTCCATCCATTAACTTTTACTCTAGAGTTCTGGACTAAATTGGTTTTGCATTACACAACTGTTTACATGTAATTGCATTATGCAGCTGTAGTGTTAGTAACAAAGGTAACTGAATTGTCTGTGTACTGCCAAAAAATCTTTCATGCTAATTGAACTGTAAATTATTACAGTAAAATGTTGAGCACATTTTATAGAATATGGGAAAAATGCCCATCCAATCCATTCAAAATGTCATACTACCAATCAATGATGTTCTAGCTAATAGCAAAACTAGGAAAACTTTAAGAGATGATGGGAATATCATGTCTGCTGGATGGTTAAGTGAATTATTCTTTTCAGTTTTGCTATCTTTCAGAAAGAAAGATCATAATTCCACAGCACGCATCCTGGGCATCTACTCTTTCTATTAGTAATGTCGGTGTAATGAGCATAATGTGTGAGTCAGAATGTGTGGTCTGTTTATTTTAACACAAATCCAAGAATAATTTGCAAAAGGTATTGCTGGGGTCATGACATCAAAAGTTGAAGTCATGACATCAAAGATCAACAACTGTAAAGCAGATGGCAGATCGAATTAGGGGTTTAACAATACAAAAAATTATTACCAACAATTTGGTCAACCTACTGGTCAAGAACTCATGACCTTTTGATGAGGCCTAGTCCCTGGCCACTGGGCCACCCACCATTACAAGTAAGTAAAGTCAAAAACAAACTCTAATTTAAATAAATTCTCTTTTTTGTGCAGTTTTAACCTTATTCTGCAGACTCTGGGAGTGTAACAATACAAAGTATTGAATTAAGCTTCAATTTGCTTCTAAAACTAGAGCTGGAAGACAAGGAGAGAGTGATGTATAATATAAATGTGACTGTTGTTGATTGCCACTGAAGGAACATCATAAACAATACACTCATACATACATCAGAAATCATGATTTTATTGAATGGTTATTCCCCAAAATGCCCTGTCACATGTCCGCAATACACATTGTAACATTTGCAGCTTGCAAATAACTGGTCAGCATACACAAAATGGGATCGGAAGATTGTGGGTTCAAACCCCTTACCAGTAGGTTGCCCTGAGGTACCCTTGAGCAAGGTACCATCCCTGTCACTGCTCCCCGGGCGCTTTCATAGCTGCCCATTGCTGCACGGTGTTTGCATGGGTTAAATGCAGAGGTCCAATTTCGTTGTGGTTCACTGTGTGCTGTGCTGTGACCTCGCAGTGACGAGAATAGTCACTTTCACTTTCGCTTTCAAAAACACACATATATTCACCACTATTTTAACTCAAGTGTCATCTCTCCATAAAGCAAATAAGTAAAAGAAATAAGGCTTTAAAATACACAAGCAAGAATTTTGCTGAAAGAGAAAGATCAAAACAGTAAAAATAATGCAATGTTATTACAAAACCCAACACAGGTGTACCTAGGAGGAGAAAAAGACAAGGCAGAAAGTTGAGGTAAGTGTAACAGAGCACTTCTAAATTATTTAATTTACCAAAGTTTGCATAACAAGAAAAAAACTTTTACCGGAGTTTGCATAACAAGAAAAAAAGGATTATAACAACACTTGGCAAAGAGAGCCAAGCAACTTGTTAATATAGACTTCCATACGTGTACGCTTTTTTCCTGCATCTACTGGGAATTGGAAATATAGACAAATTCAGCAGAACAGGCCACTGGTGTAACACAACTCCACTTAAGGAAGTCTCAAAATGTTGATATAAACTATTATATACTAAAAGCCATTTGGCACATAATTGGCAAGAGGGGTTAGGAGATGAGATTTGGCTGGTATGTGGCTGGCTCTTTAGCAGCACAAGTGGGCTGCTCTGGAGGATGACCTCCATTAAGGCATTGAGGCAGTACAGGCAGTCGCCAGAGAAGCGGTGCGGGGGCCTGGACTGATTTGGCATTAACATGATAAAGATCTCTGTTAAGATCCTGCCAGTTACGTTCCTAAAAGCTGAACACGCCTCAGTGTGCCAAGCATTTCCCCGTCCACTGCCAACTGCAACCGCGCTCCTCCTAGAATCACTTGAGTCAAGTGCACTAGGCGTGTAATTGCACCAACTCCAACAAAGACATCAGATGTTTTTTTTGGTTTTGTTTATCTTCTTTAAAAAGAGTGATAAAATTTACTCAGGCCAACTTTTCTCTTTCACTTTAGATATGTTTAAATATGTAATTTTATGAATTAGGTCTGTTTGTTTCTGTTGTTTGATTGTTATGTTTGTCACAAATTATGGCTTGGTTTGATCAGTTTCTGTTAGGGCCTGATCAATATTAACATTTTTATTATCAGTCCTGATAATCTAAAAGTTCTAAAAACCAACAAACAAATCTGTTTTTTTCACCCAATAAAAAACTCAGCATCTTTAACTCTGCTACCTCCAGCTCCGCCTCCTTTATTTTTGTCAGCGCCACCATCTCCAACCCGTCTCAATACCTTCCTGTAAAACTCGTTGGTACCTGTCTGTCACAGATCACTCCATTCACTCTTTGTAATGTAATCCAAACTGTACTTTAAATGCAATGTTCACTCCTCACCATTGTCACACTGCCCTCGTACATATCCTGAACTACTCTCACATACTTCTCTCCCACTCCTGACTTCCTCAAACAAAACCACGACTCCTCTATGGGCACCCTATCATATGCTTTCTCCAAGTTCACAAAAGCACAATGCAACTCCTTCTGACCTTCTCTGTACTTCTTCATCAACACCCTCAGAGAAACAAATTGCATCTGTAGCGCTCTTTCTCAGCATGAAACCATACTGCTGCTCACTAATCCTCACCTCTTTTCTTAACCTAGCTTCCACTACTCTTTCCTATAACTTCATGCTGTGGCTGATTAGTTTTATCCCTCTATAGTTACTACAGCTCTGTGCATCACCCTTATTCTTGAAAATCTGTACTAATTCACTTCTCCTCATTTCCACATTGGTTGTACTTCCTGGTTCACTATCCTCACATCATCTAATCTTCTCTTCCTCTCTCTCTGTCTAGCCAATTGGTATAGGTCCTTTTCTCCCACCTTACTGTCCAGCCTCTCACACTTTTGCCAAACACCTTATCTTTAGCCTTCACCACTGCTTTCTTCACCCTGCTCTTCACCCTCTTGTACTCCAGTTTACTTTCTTCTTCGCCTGCCTCTTCTTCTGTATACACTCCTGGACTTCTGGATTCCACTACCAGGTTTCCTTATCCTCTTTTGTCTGTCCAGATGTCACACCAATTACCTTTCTAGCTTCCAATTTTGCCAGTTCTGCAGTAGGTGCCCAGCAGTCTGGTAACTCTTCACTACTTCCCAGTGCCCAGCTTAACTCCTGCCTGAATTTTGCCTTGCAGTCTTCTTCAGCTTCCACCATTTGATCCTCATCTCTGCCCTCACTTTCCTCGCCTTATTGATCTCTGAGGTCATCCTACAGACCACCATCCTATGGTGTTTAGCTACACTCTCCCCTCTCACCACTTTGCATCTCCAATTTCCTTCAGACTGACCCTCCTGCAAAGGATATAATCCACCTGTGAGCATCTTCCTCCACTCTTTTATGTCACCCTGTGCTCTTCCCTCTCCTTAAAAAAAGTATTAACTACAGCCATTTCCATCCTTTTAGCAAAATCTACAACCATCTGACCTTTGGCATTCCTCTCTTTGATATCATACCTACCCTCATCCACTCTGTTCCCTTCATCAACATGTCCATTAACGTCTGCACCAATCACCACTCTCTCTCCGCTGGGTACACTCTCCATCATACCAGAATTCTTCTTTCTCCTCCATCTCACATCCAACTTTTAATCTGGGCCTTGACCAATCTGGTAATGAAAACTCTTACGTTATCTGCATATTTGGTTTGGCAAATGTTTTACACAGGATGCCCTTCCTGATGTATCCATTTTCATTTATCTTGGCTTGGGACTGGCATGAAGAAATACACTGGTTTGCAAATTCCTAGTGGCTGGGTTAATCAGTGATTAGTGTTGTAGAGTCTTTAAAATATTTAAGATAAAAAATATTCGATTAAATATGAGCCCTTTTTTCACTGACATCTTTGCAGATACTGATAAAGAAGCAGAACTTTAAAATGGGCCCAGAAATTAATTGGTCAAGACCAGGCAATGGACCATATAGCTACAAGTTCTTGCTTGTGTCATATGGCTGTCTCACTGTTAGTTTGTAGAACTTGGATGGATAAGGACAGCAGCAGTAACAACTACTGTTTACTTCACCTGCCCACTCTCACTGCCCCTGCACAGACAGCTAATCAAATGTATCCTGCAGTATGATCAGCACAGTATGTTCAGAGAGATATTCTCTGAATGGTTTAGCAATGTGGGCACAAGACTTCCCGCAGCACTGTTACTAATCATCTATCTCTCAGCATAAGGCATGCGAGGGAGATACCAAGGTCTGCCACTTAACACACATTTACATTTACATTTACATTTTACTACCACTAGACCACCTCCACCCTGACACTGACTGAGCCAATGAGAAGGTATTTTAGAAGCAGCGCATGTGTGCGGGTTTATTTTCAGTGAATGCCCATACATACATGGACTAGGAGATTAAATTTAAACATATATGGCAAATTGCTTGTCTATTGAACTGGTAAATAATACATTCTTTACAATGAATTACTGATATTCTGGCTGTACCTGAACTCCAACAGAAACATAACTCTGATTAGATCACTGATCATTATCTTATTGTTTATCTTTGATTATCTTCTTTAAAGTGTTGGGATTTATAAGGCAGCAAACAGATTATTCTTTAAGATGATGTGATGGAAGCAGGAGAAATTATCAAACATAATAATGGCATGTCTTGAGGGATGTTCCCTGCATTAACATACAAAACAAAAAGCAATATTAACAAAGCTGTAACTGGGCCAGATTTAGCCCTTCTTCTTTTTCTTCTTCTTCTTCTTCTTCTTCTGTTTTTGGCTTCTCCTGTTTAAGGGTAAAAAGTACATGTAAATAAACACATCATTACATTTAAACATTATAGCAGTAGTATGGCTGAAAACTTATGATGTTAAGCATTTCCAAGATCACATGCACCAAGATTACCCAGTGCTGGAGTATCTTAACAATTCAAAAGGTTTTTTGGCCTCAAATGAAATTGTGCTTTGCATATTACCCAGGGCAGCACATTCTGATATCTCTAGTCTTCTGATTGTGAATCCATTCATCTTATTAACTCTGCCATTTGAGTAACCCCTAGAGCAGAAACAGGAGAGAGAGAGAGAGAGAGAGAGAGAGAGAGAGAGAGAGAGAGAGAGAGAGAGAGGAAAGGGTGAGGAAGGGCATGGGGCACTAGGCAGGAAGGAGGAGGATGTAGGCGTTGAGGGGGGAGGCACACAAAAACCAGTTGCTATGGTGCTGGGGAACATCATTTCTTTTGCAATGCAGCCACACTGGAAAGTGAGAGAAGGCTGCAGTTCTTTTACATTATACAGCCAGAATTTGTGGCAGAAGCTCCCATTCCATTAACATCCATTTTACAGTATTAGAAATATCCAATATATGTATTTAAAAAAGAATAATAAAGCACTTGCTTTTTATTGTTCCTTTATGAAAACTGTTGTTATAGAAGCTACATTCTACTTTCATGAAACTGTAGAACAAAAAGTAACCCTGCTTCACAACCTCAAAAAATCTCAGCTTTTGATATTTAGGTTTCTAAAGATCTCTTTGTAAACTTTGCTATGACAAAGGGACTTGTATTACATTATTACTAGTATGTGAAGCATAAAAGCATAAAAGAGAAAGCTAGACTCTCTTGTTCATGTGATTCATGGTTGTACCTTGTAAAGAATAGAGGAAGTATCCAAATAGCTTGGCAGTAATCAAAACTATGATAGGCTGAAAGAATCCAGAAGAGTATCAGAAACAGATTATTAAGCCCAGTGATGACAGATCATAAGAATTCTCCCCTTGCCTTTTCTGACTGGGCAATTCACTGAGAGAAATTTATGAAAACAACACAATGTTGTACACTTAACATTGCGTCATGGGATGGTACAGGCCAGGCCAAGTGAAAAAGAAGCCATACAAAGAGGCACCAAAGCAATATAACTAAAAATGCAAAGCACAAGTCAGAAAAGGCTTTTAGTTGGGCCTAAAAATCTGCTTCTGATACTCTGTTATTTTAGTGGGTTAACTGATGTCAGGAAGAAGAAAATAAGGTAGCAATGGAATGCTTTCTGTTGGTGGGACACAATTTCGATGCCCCAAAAAACTTCTTGTCCATGGAAGTCAATCACTGGCTGTACTCCTTTTGGGTAGGAAAGTTGAGCATCATTTCAAACATCTACCAAGAACCAACATTTCAGCTAAACTAGTGTCAATCAGAATAAACTGTAGAGGATGATACTTGCCTTTTTTTTCCCTTCCAAGCACATTCATCTTCTCTAATCATAGTTAGGTGGTGGTTTATTTGTTTAACTGATCTGTTTAGAATTAAACAGATCTTCTTCTTTTTTTTTTTTACAGTTATTGGAGTTCTTCACAATATCTTTCATTGAAAATCATGAATGATTTCTTATTTCCCGTAAAGTTATTATTTAGATTGCACAAGGAGTGCATACCAAACGTTTTCAGACCCTTTGAAGGCTCCCAAATTTGATCATGATTTCAGAAGTGTGCAAACTGTCTACATTGTACAAACTATTCCTATTCCTGCATAAACATTTTTGCATCTAACCCTGGTGACAGGAATATTAGTACATTTTGCTTTTTGCTAGCATTGAATTTGTTGGCATTGATTGTTTTCATTCTTTTTTCACATTAATTCACTTTCCTTAAGTGTACATTCATACAAGCGTTTTGTTTTCTTATTCACTTTTATCTGTCTTTTGGTTATGCTGTATGTTCCAGGCTTTCTTATTTGCTTAACCACTGCTATGGTACACAGGCATACAATTCAGTTCAGTCTTGTAGTCAGGCCAGTGAAGCATATGTTTTGTAAAACTTCATATAAATATTGCTTTCACACTTTTTGCAGAACACTTAATCAGATTTCCATCTCTGACCACTAATTTTATGGTAATGTATTCTTTCTGTCAGTGCTAGAGAATAACTTGAAGGCAAATGATCAGAAACGGACATATGAATAAAACAAAACAATAACTTGGCTGCACCGCTTCCTGTTGCTATCTGCTGTATGGTTGAGCAAGCTGGAAGAAGAGCAAGAAAGAAGAGTGAAAGGACAGGGAAGAGGAGTAACTGGGAAGGTTTCACTCCGCATGGAGCCTGCATTATCCTGCTGCAGTCAGAAAAGCTTCTTTACAGCACCGACCAAGCTTCTGTTTTTTTACGATATTCAGCATTTCTACATCTGTTTGAATTTTTTTTTCTCTTGATATTGGAAGGTCTATGAGATGCTCATCAGCATGCTCATGCTCATTGACCTATGGAGAAGTCTTTAGGGACATCAGAGAAAGGTGAACACGTTTTAAAAAATACACATTTAAGAACACATTATGTCAATAATTTTTCGTGATATGCACATTATATTTTGTAAATGTTTTAGTTTATGTTTTAGTCTGGTGTATATATTTTCTCAACTGTTTATGGTTGCTTTTCTGTTTGGTCATGTTTTTAAATATTTTGTTCTGCATGTCTGATAAGCTTTGTGTAATTACAGTCATTTTTGTATGAGTGAAAGAGAGAGGTCTGTGTGTGTTTAGGGTGTATGACAGTGTTTAAGTGGCTACGTTAAGTGCTTCTGTGCACTCAAAGCACAGTGAATGGTTTTGTTAGGGTCTGTGTGTGCTCAGTGTACATATCACTGTTTAAATGGATGAGATAAATGTGTGGTGGTTAAAAGGGCTTGTGATTTGGAGGCATCAGCAGGGGGTCCCAGCAGGGAGTCTTGTAAAGGTGAGGCACTCGGGTGTAGCCTACAATGCTGAACTCCTGGTGAGGGTAATCACCATGTGGCTGACAGCTTTCTGCAACACCACAAAGACGTCCTCAAACACTTAAACACACACACACACACACACACGTGTGCAGCCTCCTTTGTGCAGTACAGCACACTCTGGACCCTCTCCGGGGGTCCTGAGAGCCTCAGCGGGGGGCCGATTAAGGCATTAAGTGCAGGAGGGAGCTGGCGGGGTCCCCTGACACCAAGTGGAGGCCCACCTCTCAATCACAAGGGCCAGCTGGGCACTGAGGGAGAAGAGCCTGGAAGAGTCCACTGAAATATTCGCCACAGTACTTTTTGTTGAACTGAACAACATATTCATATAATTGATTGGATATTCTCAATTGCGCCTGTTATCATAATAATGGCCATCACTATACTGAAAGCGCCGAAGACTACAACATTTGGATGAGCCATCAAAACCAATGATAATGTTTTTGAGTTCTTCAAGCACCTTGATTAGTTCCAGCTGAATGTTTCTGTGTTCTCTGGATAATTTTGATAAATCAAGGTTTTCATACAATTTCAGGTCAGGGCATCATTCTGAAAACTGGGGCCTTTCCACATTAAATTTGTCAAACCATTGTGAAAAGAGGAAACCTGAAAAAGCCCCACATCAGTTGTTGCCTGAAAGGTGACAGCATATAATTGTCTGAAATATCTTTGTATACTGTTGCATCTATGTTAATTCTTCACTCCCTGAAGACAGGCCCAGAACATTGGCACTATGTTTTCTGGTAGGTAGCTTTTCCTTTTTTTCAGATTTACACCTCTTCATTTTGGCATTATGCATAATGATCTCAGGCTTAGCATGTAGCTGCTCAGTGCATTTCCATTGCAGTGCTTGTACTGATGTTGCTTCCAGAGGCAGTGTGGAACTCTGTAGTGAGTTTTGCACCAAAGAATAGATCACTTCTATGCTTTGTGAGCTTCAGTTCTCTGCAGCCTTGATTGTGAGTTTGCATGGTCAACTGCTTCATGGCTCAGCTGGTTTGCTCTCACCAGCTTGCTCTTGTTTCTATGTTTCCACTTGCAGTTGACCTGGGCAGATTAATGATCCATTCTATTGCCAGTTTTTGACTATTTAGATAAGTGTTTGATTCTAAACATCTGTCAGCAATGGATGAAACACAAACTTCTTTGGAGTTAGATGCTTGGGGAAATGTAGAAGCGTTACTAGAAAGACCATCTAGTAATGATTAAAACCATGATAAAGCTTTTGTACATGCCAAATTTGGTATTTTGCCAATAAGTTCAATTCAACTAATGAATATTTGAATGAATATATGAATTTGGCCCACGGTGCTAAAAATATATATTCAGTTGTATGTGAACGTTTTAAGTGTCTTTGATGTCTTTTATACTCAAACTAGTAAAATACAATGATAAAAATAACGTTTCACTAGCAACATTAAGTGCATTAGACATAAGGGACATCCTGATAAAGTATAAAAACAAAGATGTTTGTGTCCGTGTGTTAAAAAGCAAGTTTAACTGCTCATCTGGACAAGGGCACAGATAAATGCACGTGTCTAGGCTCTCCCATCACGCTTATCCATTCCTTTATACACATACATTCATTCCCCTTTTCTGGCCTCCCCTGGGAGGCTGTGTGTACTCAGTCAGCCTGAAAACTGAGCACAGAGGCAGCACTGTGTCAGCGGCTGATGAATAAATAACATCTCAACTGCACACTGCATACACACGGGTTTTTAATGCAGAACAAGAACAGACAAACAAACAACAATAACTGCCCTGAAATGCAAACCAAGGCGACATGTACAAATGGAGTGCAGGCACATTCGAGTCAACTAAATGGGTACATTGAGTACACAGGCAGAAAGACATGCTTGAGAATTAGTAGTGTACAGAGTGTAATCTGAGCTGGAGACTTACTGCACAAATGTGTCAGATATGCACTACTTCTTTACTGAAAAAGCAGAATAACAGAGCAAGAGCTTGAGTGACCAGTAAAAAAATTGCATTTATAAAGAAGTCATAGTATGCCTCAAAAGTCTTGACGACAGCCTTGGAAAATAACTTTTCATAGATTAAAAGGGAAATTATACATGGAGATCGACCTTCAAGCAGAGTATAGTTCCAACCACAAGTTGTTGCACCTTTTCCAGCTAATATAGTCTCTGATTGGCTGGATCTCCTGTGTTAATGTTAGGTAAGAAATGGGGACAGCTTATATGTGAAATAGGTGTAACTACATTTTTCAAGCAGGTGGACCACCACTAGGATTGATGATCGCTGTTGAGAAAAATAATCTTTGGCTTTCTAATGTCTTTGAGCCCATGGTTTTTAAAGAAACGCTCAAACCTGCTGACCTGCCCATTGACTCCACGTGTGTTTTGAATCAAACGATTTTTCATGTCTTTTCAATTGTAAAATGGATGAATCAGTACTGTATATGAGATGTAATAATGTGTAGAAATCTTAGAATGTCAACGATCTTTCACATAAAGATTCCACACCAGTTACAGAACCACTGAGAATAAGTCAAGAAGCATCGGTAAACTTTCTTTACAGGGAAACACATTTTTTCAGTAGTTTTGCCTTTGACTAGGGTCAGTGTCACTACTGGTAGCATGAGGCAATGCCTGGACCCTAAATCCAATAGAACATCTCTGGGACATCATGTTTAGGTCTTTCCGACACCACCAGGTTGCACCACACACTGTCCTGGAGCTCAGTGATGCCTTTGTCAGGATCTGAGAGGAGATATCCCAAGACACCATCCATCATCTCATAAGGAGCCCCGACATTGTCAGGCATGCCTACAAGCACGGGGGGCCATACAAACTACTGAGTACCATTTTGAGTTGCTGCAACAATATTTCAGCAAACTGGACTAGCCTCCCACATCAGTTTTTCAGTTTAAATGTCTTGGTGACTTCAAATTAAGCCCTCTGTAGGATGATCATTTTCATTTTCATCAAATGATGAGGCATCCTTTTGTTCCTAACACATTCCCCATTCCATATCGGTATGGAGATCCAGCTTGATTTCTTTTCCAATTAAGATCTGATGTGTTTTCAGATCTTCCTTTAAGTCTTCCTTTAATTTTTTTGAGCAGTGTATATCTGTACATATAAATTTATATGTATCTTGTGTTCCACCAAAGTTGGCTCTTTGACCATTTTTATGAAAGCATTAAAGCATGTATTGGAAACATTTTATGGATAAAGACAATACATTCAAGAATGAAACAGACCAAAAGTAAAAAAAAGTAATGGATTGTGTGGGTGCACTTACTGAAAATAAACAGTTGCCCATCAGAGCATGCAGAAAGGCAAATCTAGCTTAGCTGGTAAACAGCGAAAGGGGAAAAATACATCAGAGTATAGTGGTGAGGAAAAGGTCTTTAATTAATGTTTTATAGGTTTAAAATTCAGAAGCTACCCACTGCATTTTTCATAAGCATTGGTTCAGAGGCAGAGCTGTAGCAGACGCTACTATTTCAGCATGCAGCAGCTTTCTCACCATGCAACCGTGAACTCTAACACTTATGGATAGTTAGGTGTTAATGATTCAGGTAGATGGCTGATGAATATAGGAGCGGGCCTATGGATTTTTTTATGTGCTTTTGCACATTACTTTGTTGTCTATCTATCTATCTATCTGTTAAATAAATATTATTGTCCAAGGCTCTCTCTCTCTCTCTTTCTTTCTGTTGTCTTTGGATCATTTTAATCTAAGCAAGGTAAGAAGGAGTAGGCTGCTGGCCTGATACTGAAAAGTGAAAGATTATACAACAAATACAGTGCTTTGCCAAATATAGCTCTAAAGCATTAACACAGTGCTACACTGTCAAAACAACAAAAACTTGTCTGAAATCAGACAAGCTGTTTATCTGTAATGGCAAAGTCTGCATCAGTAAGGGCAAATATGCTATTTTGGGCCATCTGCTGTCAGAATTTGAAGAATATCTGTAAGAAAATTCATGCTTGATCAAATAACCTTACACCAAGGCAGAAATTTCAAACACATAATAATTCAAAGCTTTTAAGATATTTCCCTAACAGCTCTCATTATAGCTAAGAAGTTAACAGTGGATGAGGGGTTGTGGAAAAGTGGACAGATGGACACAGATGAGAAGTCAGACAGAGAAGAGTGAAAGAGAGAGAGAGGGAGAGCAAAAGAGAGGATCTCGAGGGCTGCCCTGCGGTGCTGATGTCACAGTATCAGACAGTGGCAGCTGAGGGACCTGATGGTTCTAGTCAAACACAAGCACAAATCAGCACACAGCTCAGCAAGCACACTCACACACCATCTGAACCTCATAAACCCCACTCCCTCCATGTCCACTGGGTCCAGCTCTGCCAACAGATGCAATCTTATTCTCATTCTATTCCTTATTAGCACAATGTAGAGCTATTTATGGGCCAGGTATGTAGATATGCAATTGCGAAAAGATGCCAGATTTTCATTATGTTAATACAAACTGAGTAGCAGAACATAACCTTTGACAGTGTTTGTGTTTTCTTTTAAGTTATTGCCATATTTCATGCTAGGCCATATCAGTTCTGTAAAACTATGGAGTAAATAAACAGTTCCATGAGCATATTTGGTTAAAACAAGATAAAGATTGTACACAGTGCCACTTTTTGTCTATTAAGTGTTCACAATGGCCTTATCTGGGCTCCTGAGTGGCTCAAACATCAAAGTTTTGGCCTTTTAATCAGGATATTGCAGGATTGATCCTGGACGATGTCACAGCCTTCCATGGCCAAGAGTGCACGAGTGCACGATCCTCTAAACTTGTTGAGGTGTCTAATAATGTTACCTTAACAGTAATTAAAATGTAAAAACTTTATGTGACTTGAAACATGTGCAAATATATTTTGTAACTGGTGGAGTTATCGGCCGGAATTGGGCAAAAAAGATGAGAGAAGTTTTTTGTAAAGTTTTTCTTGATCACTTCAATAGGTCAATAACTGGACCTATTACCTAAGCATCCCAAATTATATCACCTCTGATCAAAAGACAACGCAATTTCTCAAACCTACAAACACTAATATAGTTTTATCACACATGATTCCGATCTGTCAACACAAACTTCCTCATATATCACTAGCTATGTACCTCAGAACCTCAGAACAGACAGGCATGATGCACCAAGTCACCAGTTTTGGAAGGATACACAAAGATCTGAAGTTAGGGGAAAAAAACACAGGAAAGGATGATCTGCACAATACTAGTTGACCATGTCCTTTGCAAGACTGTGTAACTACTGGTATTACAGTGATTACTCCAGTCTAAAAACTCTTGAATCTTGTCTTTGTGATGTCAATGATGGAATATGAGCCAAAAATATAGCCTAATCTCATCCACTTCACAGTAGCCTCTGTTATATGAACCTACAGAGAGAAGGTTAGTAATTTAAATACTGCTTTCTGCTGTAACTTTCGAGAGACAGAAATCCTTAATAAGCATTGATGCAAATAATGTCCTTCATTTGTGTGAAAAACAGAAGAGAGTTACTGAAGATCAGAGAATATACCAAGGCTTGGATGTAGTCAGCATCTCAACATCTGACCCTGACCACATGCTTTGATGGAAAGGGTTGAAGATGAAATAGGACCTGTCATGTTCTTTTCAAAAGGAACCATAACTGAGTCAAGTATCAGCACTTAGAATTTGTGCAATTATGCATTTTTCATTCTTTATCAAATATTATGTATTAATACACAGTACTGTGCAAAAGTTTTAGGCAGGTGTAGAAAAAATGCTGTAAACAAAGAATGCTTTCAAAAATGGAAGTGTTAATCATTTATTTTCATCAATCAACAAAATGCAGTGAATTAACAAAATATACATCGAAATCAAATCAATATTTGGTGTGACCACCCTTGGCCTTAAAAACTGCATCAATTCTTTTAGGTACACTTGCACACAGTTTCTGAAGGGACTCGGCTGGTAGGTTGTTCCAAACATCTTGGAGAACTAACCACAGATCTTCTGTGGATGTAGGCTTCCTCACATCCTTCTGTCTCTTCATGTAACACACTGGATGATGTTGAGATCAGGGCTCTGTGGGGGCCAGAAGAACTGATGCTGGTTTGAAGGCAAAAGGTAGTAACACCAAATATTGATTTGATTTAGATTTTTCTTTTGTTCGCTCACTTTGCATTTTGTAAACATTCAGAAGAGGAAGGGGAGAAACATATTTAGCCACTGGGCCTGTGCAAATATCCCTGGCCAGCAAGTCGGGAATGTGTCCTTACAAAACCATGCTTCTGCAGGATTTCCTCAATGTCATGTGAGATTATGTATACTGACTGAAACAGAAGGGTCCGACACAATCAGAGCAGCTATGCTGTGCTGTAATTTGGGATAGTGCCAGTTTCCAATGTGGCCTAGCAACTTTTACTTTTATAACCCCACACAGGAGTTCTGCAGTATGGTAGTAGGAAGTTCTTTCCTACTTTGCTGTTATTAGTCTTCAAGTAGCATCATGTTCTTGTGGTTGGTTGTTCCAAAATGCAAGAGAGACAGTAATCTCTAAAAAAAGCCCATAGCCACAACCACCATTTCCGTCACTGTCATTATTATTTTATTACTTTTGTCATGTTTCATGTTTTATAAGCGTTTAAGATTTTGCCTGAAAAATTAAAAAAATATGTTTTTCAATGTATTTATATTTGGTCACATTCTTAGTATAGTAGTAGAACGGTGTGTAGGTAAAAGCAGACAGTGTCTCTCATAAACAGTGTATAAGATTATCTGGGATCAGACCTTGCTCCTTTATATCTGTCAGCACACTGCTGTTTTTAGCCCAGCTGAACACTTATTATTAATACCCCGATCCATTCTGATTTGCTCCTTCCCTTGTAAATGAGCTTCTCTAATGGGAATAATTTCATTGTCTTCTCCATCCTTCCTTTTCTCTGTCACAAGGAACAGATGAGGACCTTTTGGTGAGAACCGACACTCTGCTCGGAGCAGAGTATAAGATGGATGTGCCAGAAAGAGAGTGTTCTGTCACGTAATATATGTGGATAGAGATAATCACCAGATGTGCAATCAGTCATGCACATTCTAGAAACCCAGGCTTTTATCCTGGAATCATTTTCATGAATCACAGCTTTTCAGCAAAGGCTAAATCCAAATCTCGGCTAACAATGAATAATGCCCCCATTTTCCCTTTGTCAACAGTATTATCATCATAAATCCTTTGTAAGGTTTAGCATTTTTTTTGTAAATTTACCTTGTAGCTAAACTATCATATCAGGTACACTTACCATAAAGGGGCACTTTCTATTTAAGCCATTACTGATTGTTGCCCATCTGTTGCTGCATAATCAATCAGCCTTCTCCTGCTCCTTTCTTCAATGGAAAGAGACCAGTTCAAGAGCGCCACTGCCTGTGGCTGAGACACACAGTAAAAGTGAGTGCTGTTTGTACAAGGCTATCAGACAAATCAATATTAGTGGGATTTTTATACAATCTCAGTATCACTACCAGCTATATTTAGCCATATTACCTGGTCCTTCAGTCAAAACCTGACAAATATCTATTTTACCTACTTAGTACCTACTTAGTGTACCAAAAATAACCATGAGTATGTTTAATAAGGTGATCAATAAGTGCAGAGCAGATGAGCAGAAGAAAACAGTGTTAATGTTACCTAAGACAATTTGTGATTAAAAACACTCTTATCCGGCCTCAGACTCACTCTCACACATACAGGAAGACACGAAGCCCTTTCCATTCTTTTCTGACCACATTATTGCACCCTAATGAAACTAGGAAACTGGCTGCAAAGTCCTCCAAATGCCTGCTGTAAGAATGGGCTCCAAATCATGGTCTGCCAATCAGAGTTCCTATGGTAACCTCAGTCACAGTTCACTTCTTGATTTTACTTTAATGATCACACTGGGGAATGCAGTGGGAGAAGACAGGATTTGTGAGGGTATGTGTGTGCGTGTATTACCACGTTTGTGCATTAGTCTGTATGTGACAGAAAGAGAAGAGAGGAGGTAGATGGGAGTAAGAGAGAGAACGAGAGAGAGCAGAGTGAATGGCTCATTGTGTTCAAGCTGTTGAGCAAACGTTTTCAGATTAATACTGTTCAAATTCTGTAAAGCTCCTTTGAAAAACAAGCAAGTCTACTTCATTAAAGCCATGTAACATTGCTCTTAGTGGAAAAAGTCAGACCTCACAAGCAATTGTTGTTATAATTTATTTTGCCTAAAAGTGAATAAAACAACATTTTTGCACTCAGCCATATACATGCTGTGTGTGTGTGCGTGTGTGTGTGTGTGTGTGTATAAGAGAGAGAATGAGAAAATGAGTCATTGGATTCCCGCTGTACTCTAACTGACATTACAGTCACACACGTCTTAATAGCAGTTCACTGATGAGAGGTTAGTTGAAATCATAGTTTATTAACACCCTAGTGCCATTTTTTTCATTTAAGTTGGTGCTACTTGGTTTCATGTATTATTGTGCTCGCATATCACTCTGTGCAGCATTTTCTTTCATTATTATCAAAAAGCCTTCGGCAATGGCAAATGTGGGAACAGACTGTACAAGATATCTGTAGTGGGTGACAAAAGAATCCCTTACACAAAGGATAAAAGGTATTTTTTTATAGTGGTTCAATAGAAAGACGAAAATGTTTCCAAGAGTGTCAAACAGAGCTGAACTACTGGAGACAGTATGTCCATATGAGGTCAGAAAGTGGGGAAATTCCAGTTTCCTTCTTTTAAAATGTATTCAAAATTAACTTACATGTGGGAAATTCAGTATTGAAATATTGTAGATGCTAAATTGCCCCTAGGTGTGAGTGTGTTTGTCCGTGTGTCTGCCCTGTGATGGACTAGTGACCTGTCCAGAGTGTTTCTCCACCTTTTGCCCTGTGTGAGTTGGGACTAGCTCCGCCAACCCGCAACACTGCTAAGAAAAAAAAAACCCTGAATAATAAATTTAAATGAGTGGTGTATATTATGTAATGGTGTACTTCACCTAAAGTTTGCAAACATTTTCTTTAGTACTTAAAGTACTAAACAACTCTCACTCCAAAAGCAAGGCAAGAAATTGTCCATGAGGTCACAAAAGAACTCCTGTTAGCTTCAGAACTCTCTCCCATTGGCTTATATGAATGTGCATTACATGAATGAGCCCATAATCAGGAGAACACCGAACAACAATGTTATGTATCTAAGGTTTGCACGGAAAAAGCCACTGCTCTCCAAAAAGAACGCTGCGTACCATCTAGTTTGCTACCGATCATGTCAAGCCAAAAAGTTTCTGTTGACAGGTGAATCCCCCAGTCCCCCAATTTAGGTGTGCAAAGCTTGTTGCATCATACCAAAAATACCTCAGGCTGTGTCAAAATGCTTCAACTAAGCATTAAGTAAAGGGTTTTAAAATGCATCTAAATGTGATATTTGTTTTTAATAAATTTACAGAAATGTCTAAAGTTCTGTTTTATCTTTGTCTTTATGGAATACTGAGTGTAGATTCATGAGGAGGGGAAAAAATATATTACATTTACATTTACAATTAAAAATAAAAGTAAAAAACTGTGTTTTTAAAAAATGTAAGAAAATTTGATGAGAGGACAATCAATCGGTTTGGAGATTTTTCTTTTTCTTCTATATGCACTAACTATCAATTGAATTTTCTGGATTTGGAAACCAAGCACTTCTATGTAGTAAATTTGTCTCTAAGGACATCTGTGTAGATGGTAGTTTCACAAGAGTACATTAAATAGATGATCCTATTCAAAGAAAAACTCATGAACACAAGGTGTTCCAGGTGTGTTCTTAGAAGCTTGTCTCCAATGATAGAACTTTGCCTGTGATTATTTATTGTTGGAGAAAGCATCAGGAATCAATAGGCTCCAGAATCCAAATCCTTTGCCTTTTACTAAAGATTTCTGTGGAAGGGAACGTTGACGAGTTCCGTGTCTGGGGCATTGGTGGCCTAGCAGTTAGGGAGTTGGCCCCAGAATCAAAAGGTCATTGGTTCAAATCCCAAACCAGTAGGTTGCCCTGAGGTACTCTTGAGCAAGGTACTGTCCCATCACTGCTCCCCCAGTGCATTCAATTGCTGCCCCCTACTGCATGCGTGTGTATGAGTAAAATACAGAGGTGTAATTTTGTTGCGGTTCACTCTTTGCTGTGTTTCACAATGACAAGAATAGTCACTTTCACTTTTTAAACATGATCATAGAGGACCTCTTAAGGCAGAAGAGTCCTTGCGCATGGAATCCAAGTTGCTTTAGGATTACATTAAGAATAAAAAATGTTTTATAAATATCTGTTGCAAATTGTGGTCAGAAGATCTTTAACCCTGGTAGAGGTAGAAGTAGAGGTATTAAGAATCCTGTAGACCATGTCTTCAGGGCTACAACCATCAGTGAACCTCTAACAGCCTTTATATACATGTCCAGAGATCTTCTGTAAAGAGGAAATTCAAGCGACTCGGGAGACAGGGGATTCTGAAGTTAGTACACTGACACCATCGCCGGTATAAATCTAATGCCCTCACTACAGTCAAGGGAAAACTCTAAGTGTCTTATAATCAGGATGTGTATTTATCTGCAAGATAAAACTTTCCAGAGGAAATTAACTCCATTGAAAAAAATTTCACCCGCCATCTCTCCAGAGTGAAAGCCCTGCCCTGCAGAGGAAACGCCAGCAATATCCCATCTCTTTGTGAAGTTAAATGACTAATATTTTGCAGCAGTGTTAAACTGTTAAATCAGCTTGAATAAGTACACCTCCTTATTCATGAGTCATGTGTTTCAATATTTTAGGTATTTAATTTGAACCTTATGCCACTGATGGCTACAGTAGCATGTCCTAGCAAACAGTGGAATGTCCCATGGAGCTGGGTGTAACCAGGGTGTGCCATTTTAGATAAAAATCTATCACTGATTACACATTCAGTGTAGCACCACAAGAGGGCAGAGTGCTGGGCAAAAGTGCAACTATGATCTACCAAAGGTAATACTCCTCCTTGTAAGACTAATACACCAGTCCAAACTCATCAGCAGACCTTTGTGTGTGGTTGCAGGTTTTCACTCCAACAAAGCAGAAGCATGTTTAGATGAGTAAGAACTGAAATTGAAATTCAAAAACAAGGTCCAATCAGTGAGTACCAGATTGGAGGGTCTGCTCTAACTTGTATTGTACAGTTCAAATATCAAAATGTCAAATCAATATGGACATTTAATTTAAAAAAGGTTCAAAATAATAATGATTTCATATCATTTTGTGAAATCAAGCATTTTATGGAATGCTGAGATAAGCTATATGTTTGACAGATTGTGTTATTTTTATTATCTGCTACTGCTAGTGTTTTTGGAAGGCTGTTGAATTGCTAGCAGGTCAAGTCATCGTGTAACTGTGTGCATGTAATTGTTCTGTGTTAGGGAGATGAGGCTTGGGGCATGGGGCTTTGGGCTTAGGACAGAGCAACCTTTCCATCAGTGCATAGTTCCATCCTGTGCAGGCAATTGGAGAAAAATTAATGCGCTCTAATGCACTGTTAATGCTCCTCACAGTAATCTGCACACAGTGAGGTCTAGAGCACCAAAAGCAGAGATGTTCTAATGAGGCAAATTGCATTACAGGTAGGGATATAATCCAGTGGCACACTGTATCTATCTGTTTAGTCCTAAAATGATCTGGATCTGAAAAGTATCTTTTAAAAAAAGAAAATTAAACTAAAGTTGCTGTTTGGAAATCATTTAAATGCATAACATGCTACTTTATATTCTATAGAAAGTGATTTTCCACATTAGAAAAACTATGGGGTAAACTGGAAATGAATAAGGCTGTTTTTTAGGTTTGATCATTGGGTTTAAGCAGCCTAGCTGCAAGAAAAAAAGGACTGAAAAGTGAAGAGCAGGCAAAGATTGTGGTGCTGTGTGATGTCTGCTGTGTGCCCTGTAAAAGATTCAGAGGGACTGGCTAATGAAACCTATTCATACCAATATATCTGTTTAGAATTTAGGTTTGATTGTTCTGAATAATGTAACTGTATTTGGTTACATCTTTAACTGAAGCATCTTGGACATTCATATCACTGCAAATATTACATTAAGACAGTATGACGTGAAATACTCAGCAAAACTTGATACAATGCAAAGATTACTGCAGCTTTCACCACAGACGTTTGCACATGAATTATACAGATTGAGAGAAGAGAGAAAGGAGGGAGAAAAGAGGTCACATTCCACTCCTGGGAACTGAAGCACACTCTGGGCTGGCAGATGTGCCGTTTTCTGAGAGTTGAGTTCAGAAAGTCCCAGACCTGATGAGAGAACATCATGTTTCTACATGCTAGCTGAACAGAAATGCATCAAGATGTTGGGGTTTGGTGTGTACCAGCCTGAAAGACCCTAAACATACACTATAGATCATAAGTTTCAAAATATCAATAATAGGTTAAATTGAAGTACTGTAAATTTGACACGTTATATATTTTTCATATTTGAAGTGTTTTGGAAAAAAGCACATTATTAAAAATAATTAACCTAATTTGATGACAAGTTATCTGCCTTATCATGAGGCATTTTTGGTGCTTGATTTTTTTTTTATATCAATATTATACCACTTTTTCATTCATTAAAGAATCATAGAAGAATAACCAATTTATTAACCATACTTATATGACTTAAAAAGACATAAGTCCTTTAAGTTGCAAGCCAGGGCCTCTCAGGTTCAGACTAGTATTTCATAATAATTCTCGTATTGAGATCTTGAGAATTTGGAGGTCAGATCAATACCTTGAATACCTTGAATCATGTTCCTTAAACCATTCCTGCAAAATTTCCCAGAAGGTATTTGCACACACTATTACACTGC
The DNA here is from genome assembly GCA_017165825.1 of Hepsetus odoe. NCBI lineage: Eukaryota > Metazoa > Chordata > Actinopteri > Characiformes > Hepsetidae > Hepsetus > Hepsetus odoe. Next base: position 15,405,125 of record CM029376.1, read on the forward strand.
CTCTGCCAACTTGCCTATTTTCCATATTGCATCTTGGTGCCACTTCTTCCCTAAATAAGCGACACTTGCACATCTGGCCATTTGATGTAAAAAAAAAAATCACAATCTGGCCTATAACAAAGTTTCACACTTCATTATGCTTGCACATTTTTACTTCTTCCAACAAATTAAAGAACTGGCTGTTCCTTTGCTGCCCAACATCCACCATCTTGACATCCTTTCACATGTGTTAATTTATAGGTAATCAAGGTAATTCACTTTATCTGGTAGTGGTTTTAATGTTGTAGATGATTGATGTGTGGTACAAATGTTGTTCATTATAATTCCAACTTTTTACTTTAGACTACTTAAGCTTCTGCTCAATAGTTAAATTGCATACTTGTTTCACAACCTGAGGCATGAAAAAGGTCAGTAAATAGAACTGCAACACAAAGAGCTTGGCATTCTGCACATAGAAGGCTATAACATCAGTAACATATCCTGCCCCTTTGAGAGAGAAATAGACATCTGCTCTCATGAGTGTTTGTGGGCAGACACTGGATCAGACCCTAACAGCTGCCTCACTAATGATGAGAAGAACCAGAGGTGGGTGCATGATTTGATTAACATTTAGCTAAACAGTTTATTATTAACTGCTCCTCCCACTCAATTGGAAGAGTAAAAATTTAAAATAAGGGAAAATGGTAAAAAAATAAAATAAAATTGAGACTAAGATAATATTATGATATAAAAATGTAGTTGTTTATGGGAATATCCATCCATATGCCCAATAGGCCAAGATACTCACAATAAATAAAAAAAAACATTAATTCATTCATTCATAGCAAACAACAAAACATTCAATGATTTGTCAGAGGCCCACTGGCACATTGCACCCTTATGTGACAGTACAATAAAGACCAATATCATGATATTGTTTTATTAACAGCATATAATGCAGTCCTATGGGACAGACTGAGAGAGGAGGGGGTGGTGGTATGGTCTATGTCTGGCAGTAATGAGATTGTGAAAGCTAGACATGGTCTCTGTCAACGAAGAATGTCTCAGAAGTGGCTGTATCAGCCCACAAAATGAAAACCACATTACCAGCAAGATGGCCTGCAGGTGGTTACAGGAAGTAACTAATATTCTATTAGCATTTCCTAAAAATATTCTTTATTGGAATATAGTGCCCAAAAGGGTTGTTCAGAACCATACTGCATTTTGAGATAACTGTTTGTGAAGAAATACTTTCAAAAGTTATGTAAAGATTCCTTATGAAATAAATGTGGGGAAACTGTGTCAAAAATAATGTCCAAGCCGAGAACCATTTTGAAACCTTAATTTCTGAGAGCATATAGCTGGTCCGAAATTCACCATAACTATGTGATATGAGTTCTAAGGAAGGGACAGGTGTGAGGAAGGAAGGAGAGAAAGAGAGCCTCTATACTTATGTAATATCATAAATGTGTTGGCTCCTGTGAAGCCTGAGCTGTTATCATTTATTCATGTCACCCTGCATAACATCCACGAGAGCTGACAGCACACAGCTCACCACGTCACTGATAAGAGAGGAATCCTGAGAGCAGCACAGTGAATTATGGACACATGGAGAAACAGAAGAAATATCCTCCAGAAAAATTCAGCTAGTGACTGTGTGCATCTTTAGGCATGCGCTTAAATGGCAGCAGCAGCCTAGTGGTTAGGGCGTTGGCCACTTGATCGGAGGATCAGGGGTTTGAACCCTTTCCCAATAGGTTGCTCTGAGGTACCCTTGAGCAAGGTGCCGTCCCCATCACTGCTCCCCGGGCGCTTTCAATAGCTGCCCACTGCTGCACGGTGTTTGAGTGTGCATGGGTTAAATGCAGAGGTCCAATTTCGTTGTGGCTCATTGTCTGCTGTGCTTTGACCTCGCAATGACAAGGGTTGTCACTTTCACTTTTTCACTTTCACTTTATTTCCATTCCATTTAAATAGACATTTAAGAGCATGCATAAAGTATCTGCATTTGCTTAGCAGTCCAGAAAAAGGCATTATCTTATATCTTTTTGATGTATGTGAGCTGCTTTATCTCTAAGCCAAATTAAAAGTGCTGACCCAATACCCCCTTCTGCAGTCATGTATTTCTTTCTTATTTCTACATGTCAAACTGCATGAGAAATATGATTGGCCTCACAGTACAATTTGCTCAAAAGCACCTCCAACCCCCACTAAAGAAGCATAATGTTCTCCAAATCATAGAGCTGTTGACATGGGAGAATAAAACTTCACTAATGTTCTCTAGTAGTTTGAAGCCCCGTCAGCTATAAGTCTAGTGCCAAGAAACTTCCCAGAGGTCTTAAGCTTCTACAGCACAAGGCCCTATGCTCTGGGGCATCCCTAGGGTGTTGTGGGCACTGCCCCAGCACCTTGGCACATCAACCTGAAACAAACAAGAAGAAAAGCTGCCCTCAATTAGTACTCCCATCTTCAGACATTAAATTAATGAGAACTAATGAGATCCAATCCCATCCAGCCTCTTTGATATGTTAAGGGCAAATACCTAATATCAGAAAGAGTGCAACCATGAAGCAGCAGGAGGGAAAGTACACTCTGTCCTCTATTTTGTCCTGCTTTTGTATCTGTATTTAAATACTACGGTTATGCTCAAGACTACTTAATGATTGGGCCCTGAAGACCTTTGAGCCAGAATCATTAATTGGGCTGGCTGCCACAGACAGGAAGTGAATTAGATGCAAGTCACCAGGTTCAGAGAGGATTTACCAAAAGATATGCATGCCAGTGTCAAAGAGATACACAGGAAAACAGGTAGGCCAGACTTGAGTTTAACATCTGCATGGCTTGCTTCCTTTTTGGTGCATTTAATAACCAGGATGTCTTTTATTTTTTATGTGTGTCATTTAGCAGAGACCTAAGATTTCATGAAAGGTGAAAAAAGGACATTTGTCCCAATTGCAAGCCTTGATATGCCAGTTGGTTGGCTTTGATTGTAGTTCCATGACTTCATCCACACTGGCAATGTTTTTTTGGTTTTTTTTGTCTTTCTATAGAAGTAAGAAGGAAACCTATTAGTAAGAAGTAAGATTGAATTTATACCTGGTTGCCTTTTATGTAATATGTAGTAAGTTGACCACGAGTGAGCTGCAGAGGGAAGTGCTATCAAAATAATGAAAAATGATTTTAACATGCTTTCTCTCCTCCCATCCTCTCTCCCTCTTTCCAGCACACTTTCTCCCTTATGCTCACATAGTCAACCTAGGGCAATTTACACAAAGCCATCAACCACTCTGACCTTAACCTCTACTTAATGCACCACTAACACTCAAATAAATTTTAGCGTTGTTAGAAATAACAGAATAATTAAAATAAAGATCTGTTAAGCTTAACCACAAACAAGTAATAATAAGCATTCTGAGCACCCTTACATTTTCAAGAGCTGCTCCAGCAGACCATATTTCTGTTAAAGAGCTGCTGGGTCAACAAAGCAGTCTTCAATTCAATTAAAGATGATCAACATAATTAAATGATTAAACAAAATAACATTAAATGAACACTGGACAGAGAAACCTGACGAGTCAGATCTATTCACAACATTAGTAATCAGAATAGTTTATAAAATGGCTATATATTCTTTGTAGACATCAAGACCCATTGTTCCTAAATACAATTAAAAATCAACCATCCTTTATACCATTCTTATAATTTCCCTTCTTATTGTTCTAAAGGACACGTCAGGATGATGCATTAATAATTTAAAACCTGGGAATCTGCAATTAATCAACAGATTAAAATGCAAACAAAACATTTATTATTCAAATCTTGCTAACCAAAAATCTTGCTGAACAATGCATTTTCTCAAACCCCAGTGTTGACAGACATTATTTTCAGAATGATAATTTTCCAAAACAAAGGCTATCAAAATGACTGAACCTTACCTCCTTCAATTAGCTTCATGTTATACTAACTTTAATTCAGTATGAGCAATAATAACCAATTGGTAAGATGATGATAATAACAATAGCTTTAATGTGTTTTAAAAGTACTCTGGAGAATTTAGTATAATATAATGATAATGAAATTGAAAAGACTGGCATACTTACCACATAAGTTTAATTTTAGGTTTACATAAATTATATAATATATAACTAATTAATGTAAAGCAAGCAATTTCATGCTCTCAGAAATCTCCATTTTTAGCCAACTGAGAGTGCAAGCTATATGTGTTGCAATGCCTCAGCTAAGCCCCAGTACCTCTGCTCTGCTTCTTCTGTCTAGTATTGAGCTGGAAAGTGAAGTTATGTAACTGAAGCATGCCCGGCCTGGCAACACTGACATGGGACTGACACTGGAGGCTGCAGAAACTGATCTCCTTTAGAGAATAGAAAAAACATGTGAAACACCTATGCAGTCTATATTACTGTAGTTCACACCCTATTCATCTTCAGTTACTCTTTTTTTAAAATATCTTAAATTAGCAACATGATCATCAAAGTCTCTTGACGTGAATAAGGTTTGTGAAGGTCTAATATTTATTATTTATGTTTTCTTTTTCAAATAATAACCAGAAATATTTATTAAGTGTTTTAGTGTGAGCGGACATCAAGGGTACAAGGCTGCAAAATATGTGGACTATTTTATGATTAGAAAAACAGAATGCAAATATTTAATACTGTAAATATTTTAATTTAGAATGGTGCCAATTTTTTATGGGATATGTATCAACTTAGCCAAAATTCTTACATTTTGGCAAACTCTAAATCTCATAAGATTAAATCTGTTTCATAAAAGTTACCAAAAAATGCATCGCCATGAGTGAAAATTAATGCTGAAGATCATAAACTGACAATGACTGAAAAAGTGTTGCACTGAGAGGTTCTTCAGGCAATCAGAAGCAATTTCTTTTATTGCATCACCCTAATGACCACTCCTTTTCCGTCATTTTCAAGGGTGCATTCTAACTGGAATACAGGCAGGACATTACGCTCTGTAGGCCTGAAATGAACTAGCTGGATGTGGGTTGTGGAGGCTGCAGTTATCAGCTTGTGAGGGCAGCAGGTGGAGCACTGCTGCAGAAACAGCCCTAATCTCAGCTTCTGGATACATTCAAAGTGACTGTGGTGAAATTAAAACCTTGCCTGGTTAGGCCAAGGGTCTTGTCCAGTGTCCTAATTTACCGTCTGACAGTACTGGCAATTTCCATACTTATGCAAATCCAAGCTTTTGTCTTGTAAACTTTTAAAATTAATCTGGCACCACAGAAATTATCTATACATGCACACAAACATAAAAACAGTCTGCCAAAGTTTCCTACAGTGCAAAAATACTTAAAGAAAAGGGACTTTTTTAACTTTAGACTGAAAAACACAGATGTAAGGCTTGTCGCTGTAATAATTCTAGTGAGAGATACTGTAAAAGGAAGACAGAAACAGACTTTGTATTGTTTTTGTGAGTGTCCTTTCCTTGCCAGGAAGCTTTTGCTAAATATATCGACGACAGGCAGCCCAGGAGTCAGCGCTGGAGTGGCGACGCTGATGGATTTATGCTAATGTCAGGACTGGCTTTGTGCTGCTGCTGGAGCTGGTGGAAAACGTGTCTCCAGGGAGGGGGGACGGGAGGCGTACTTGGTTGTTTCATCTTCAAAGGCTCTCCTGAAGATAATCACCTGATGGTTTTGTTTCTGTGGCAGAGATAGAGTACAGTTGGACTTCATTCTGCTAAAGTCAACCTTAAGACTAAACCATTTCCTTCTGAGATTTAAGAATTCAGTCTGTTAAAAGTGCTTTCAGATCAAAGATTATTGATTCTGACATACTGACAGCAAAACGCTCAACTTCCTATAGCCACTAAAAACCTGGGTTTTGAGAAAGTACACATACACACATACTTACCTCTTACAACTTCCTTTCTGAGTCCACTGGGTGCATTAAAGCCCTATGACCCCACCACCACATCCTCACTCATGCTATGTCTAAAGGGAGAAAGGTGAAAGAGAAGTTTACAGCACTAGAGGTCACCCCACCACAAGCTATCACCCGCCGCATTCCCAGTGGAGTCAGGCTTGGCAGGCAGATCCATTACACACACAGGGGTCAACATTGTGCCATACAAGATATGACACAGGGCTAAAGCAGGATTTTTAAAAGCTGATGCCCCTTCTGTTAAAATGTTCTAAGTACACTAGATGCTGTTATCAAAGCTGCTACAAGATAGTTGGGGGTTCCTGTGTCTGCAGAGTCTCACTAGAGATAGTTTGAAACGGTCCCTTCCATAGTTAGAGTTGTTTAGCTACAACAGTAGCTCATCTGAAAGATTTTAAAACAACTTTAAAACTACAACTATAATGACTGACTTGTTGAACAATATCATTCAATGAAGGCATGTCCAAATAGTGCTATAAGAAGTGATATCAGTCATGTTTTTGTAATACAAATACACTGACGAATTACAACATTAAGAACACATGGCTTATGTTATGCAGGTCTTTTTCAATTCACCCAAAACAACATTGAACATTCAAGGCATGAACTCCATAAGCACTCAGAAGGCAACTTTGGAATCTGGCACCAAGACCTAGAAGCAGTAGAAGCGTTTAAGTCTTGTAAGTTGTGCAGGGTCTTCAGGGCTTTGGCTGTTTCCTAATTACAGGGACCGTCTCCCAGGAGCAATATGGTATTAAGGGTTTTGTTCAGGGACTAGAGGCTGGATTTGAACCTGCAACCTTGTGTGCCAAAGGTGAGTGTCCCACCACTATACCACCTTCACCAACTGGTTATTCACTTGCTATCTAATATGTTTCGGCTGATTACTATTACCATCATTTGTGTGTGTTTGCGCACATTGTCTATTTTACCCTTTAGGAATTTGTTTTTCGACTGCAGAGCATCTATTGATATTTATGGCATGCAATATCCGTATTACAATATCTAACAGAAAATGTGTTCAAACTAAATGTAATTGCATTTTAAATAATCTTGAGACAAAATCACTCTTTTTTGCCTTCCCATAACAATATAATGCCATAAAAATAGATGTAGCCCCTGAGATCATGATGGAACAGAAAGTGTAAATATAGGCCCAAAGATTTCATTATACTTGATCTAATATGTTAGAATTTTTGGATCTATTAGACAGAAACTGAGCATGTGGGGAAAAAACTGAGTGTAACACTGCCACCTCGTGTTAAAATCAAGGATTACAAGCTGCCCACAACTTTTTAATTTTACCTTGATGTGTAGAATTTGGCATCACATTCTCTTTGACACTCAGCAATTGAAGCATAAGAGAATAATGTTTAATGACAGTAAATAAAACCAGTGGTAAGTAATGGTTCAGTCTTTTTTTTTTCTAATGTGTGTGTAATGGCTAATGTCGAGATGAGTTCAGAGGTTTTCAGCGACATTTACTGGCACCAGGCAGCAGCAGCACTTCTCTGCCATTGCAAACAATATTGTTTTTTGTTTTGTTTTGTTTGTTTGGGTTTTTTGCAGCTTGCCATGGAAAAAATCTGCAGCCTCTTGGTTTGAAGTTGTTAATCAAGCTTATCATTAAAACTGCATTTTAAATGTCCTGTCCATGTGTTACCCTCCTCTAATATTATAGTTATATTCCTCTAATATTCAAAGATTAGACATCTCAAACAATCCTACTCAACTTCATTCTGATCAGCTTTAACTTTACTTTAATCTTATCCCATCTCATTAACCTACATTTAGTTAAAAATGAGAGGGTGAGCCCCTCATATGTGTGGAAAAATCCTCCAGGCTAACGGAGGGGTAATTAATAAGAGTGCATGAGATTAGTGTGGGTTGCTCACCTTCCTCACTGAGTTCTGACACATTATACTAGTCCAGTGAACACTTTATAAAAGAGTTAATAAAAGAAAATAATGAATGCTTTGTGCGCTGTGTGTGCTGGGGTTTCTGAATGAGTGATTATGAACCTGCACGGTAAGGAGCACAGCGCTAAAATTAATGAAATTAAAATTAGTTTTGTTTTACAACCAAATTACAATTAGTGTCTCTAGATTAAAAATCTTCATCTTTTTTTTCCAGATTTTGGCCTCTAGGATTTACACAAAGCTGCAGAAGCATCACAGAGGAAGGAAAATCAGCCCATGTGGCACACTTTACTAACAATAAGTGAAGAATTCAAATGGAGTAATAAAATTACCCGAATTATTCTAGTTAAATGAATGCATTTTTATGCAAGCGTTTGAAGTATTAATACAGCGCCCTCTAGTGGAGAACTGTTTCAAGATCTTCCTTTACCTTAAATGACCTGAGACATGCTCTACACATCAACACTAATACACAAAACTCAGCAGTAAGTGTTTAGTGCTAGTATTCCGATTCGTTTTGATAGTTTCAGGACATTAAATTGGCACTAATCAATTAAATAATGTTATCATTAAACGTCTTAAAAACCTCATCCTATTGGCTATAAGACTGAATGAGTTTTAAGTTATTCTCCAATGTCGATTTTTAAGCACAGAACATGGAATTTAATCTAAAGAACTGAATCACTCTTTAATGGTGACCAGTGTCTCACATGTCAATGGACATAAACCTACATAGATATTTATAAAGGCAAATACTAATGCAAATACAATGCAATAATACAAATACAGTTTTCATAACACTTCTACCATTTTCATGAATAATATTCATTATGTATGTTCATGCCATGAATTGCATATACAGTCTTTCAGTACAGTGTTCCTTTTTTTTTTTTACAATTTTTTTTTTACAATTTTTTTTTTTACTTAGTTAGAGAACCATAGTTCTGTCTGCAATGTTCTGAAATGAAGGTGAGGAGACTTTGCAATGGACCAAAGATGTCATGAACATGAATCACTAAAGTAATGACCACTCTCTCCTCCAGGCTGGAGACGTTTAATTATATTATGAGCTGAACAGATTTGCTCGATTAACCCAGGTGACCATCTGCTGCACCTTCGGAGCTGCCCAAGGAAAAGCAGAGCGCGGTCTCTCTCACTGCCTTTAACCTGAGCTGAGACACGAAAGTGTGTCATGTCATTCTGCTGCACTGCTGATGAGAGAGAGGGAGACAGCGGAGCGGCTTGACGGAAGGCTCTCGTTGCTCCTCGAGTGTCAAAGTCGAGTGACTCCTGTACTAGTTTTTCACTTCCTCCCACGTCTGTTACCCTGCTCCACACAACACTCCTGTCATGCATTAACACGCGAGGAACAAGGGAGCAAGTTTATGTCATGTCATCTTCGAATAAACAGCTCTGTGACTCTATCCATCAGCTCTCTCTCTCTCTCTCTCCCTCTTTCTCCTTCTCTCACTCTCCCTCCTTCTCTCTCCTTCTCTCCCTCCCTCCCTCTCTGTCTCTCTCTCTCTCTCTCTCCCTCTCCCTCCCTCTCTCTCCTTCTCTCCCTCCCTCTCTCTCCCTCTCTCTCCTCCACTCCCTCTTCCTCACTCATCATGCACACTCTGGGGCCCCATGCTGTTCGCAGCTTTAAAACATTGCATGTTCAAATAGACTAAGCTCCAAAAGCTCTGCACACGGAGTGGAAACAGGGAACAAAGCACAACCTCCACCTTCCTTTCTAACCTGTCAAGTGTAAACCCAGGCTCTTATCACTACCCGAGAAGGGCATCAAATTTGAATAATATCTTTGTCTCCGCATTAAACTTTTCTTAAAAAAAAAAAAAAAAAAAAAGAAAAGAAAAGAAAAAATGCGTGCACACTTGGAGATTATACATAACACATAGTGAGGCAGCGTTGACTTCTAATGACAAATGCAACTGTTGTTTTCTTACTAAAAAGTCAGATGATGTGTTTATATGAACATGGATGCGCTTGGCATACGCCCTCACGCTCTTAATGGTGCAGGATGAAAAGTCACACCAGTTACCCGTATCTAATCTGCAAAGAAAAGTCATGTCATTTTTAGAAACTTTGCCCCCTGCCGAACAGTTCCGGTTAGGAGTGATCTGTTATGAAGCTGTTATTTCTAAAACATCTGTACTGTGGAGTTCAGTTTGTCAACAAGCATTGCTCAAACATCACACAAATAAGTCTTCAAATGTACTAATACCTCCTGAAAGATCTGCAAAACAGAACCACACTGAAAATGTAGCTGCAGGTAAAGTGATAGTTACTGGTAATTTGATCACTTGGACAAGAAATGACAGCTGCAAAAAAAAAAAAAAGAAAAGAAAAAAAAAAGGAAAAAAAAAAGAAAACTTGTCCTGAAAGTAGTCACTCAACCTTGTATAATTCAGAAAAAAGAGAATGATAAAGAAATCATTTTTTTTGACACATTACTGCACTGAAAACTATCTGCCCCTCGCTATATACAATGTAATATTCTATAAAACACATCATTAAGAAAGAAAATGTTCCTTGGTTTTCCTGATGATTAAATCCAATCATTATACACTTAAAATAAATGACGCTTATGTTCAATATATGTCATTTCATTCTGTGAGCAACAGCAGCTGCAGAATATATATGATTCGCATATTCGCTTATGGTGACTGCAGCTTGGCACTGATAGTCCTTGATGAACTTTCAGGTGTTACATTATACAATGTTGTTCTCTTCCTCTGGGTGGCCAGAAGAGGGCGCAGCTGGCCAGTGTGATACAGGAGCAAGACTAGTTCTAATACTGAGGCAATGAGGTCCTGGTCTACACCATCCATGTCGCCTCCAAAACAGACAGCAAGCCAAACACCCCTTTGGTGCTTTTGCTTCACAGGACAATAATGTAGGCTTGTCCCCTCACGGGGTTCTCGCACTCTGACCCCTCACATCTGTCCAGAGAACGCACAATACCTGTGTACTGTTTCAGAAGCAAGGAGACTGTCAGCATCCTCAACATGACTGTGCATGATTTACAACTTTTCTCCAAGAAAAGTTTTTTCTGTTTACCCAGCTATGATGTGCAGAGATTGAAGCTGATGACCTTATTTTTTTAAATGGTAAGGACACTTCAATTCATTGATGCATAGCCGTTTATATAATAACATGTTAATAAATGAATAATAAGCCTTCAGTTTATAGGGATAAAAGGTTAACCGAATAAAGACTTTGTTAGGGAAGCAGAAACATTTTTTATCAACACTTGCAAACGTTTTAAAATCCTTTTATAAGTTATTAATGTTGTCATAAGTTATTTAGACTAATAAACACATTCTTTAGACAAATGAATACATCCTTTAGATTAATAAGCGTATTCATTTTCTGTTTGACAACATACCATCTTAAAGATCATCTTGTATCAAACTGTCACAGATCATTTCAATCAACTTTTATTTCACAAATGAACATAAGACGTCTTCAGGAACAAATGACTGAGGTGGGCATGATGGCCTTCAAATGAAAGTCTTATTTTTGGCATATTACATAGATAAGAGAAATGGGAACAAATGTTTTGCTGTGACTGACTGCAAAATGTCTAAAGATACAAGTTGCCCAACCAGCATTCAGCATCGCCAGTAAACTAATCACCAGCCTGATCATCTAGAATCATCTCCACCCGTTTCTTCACTGCTTCATGCCTGAAGTTAGATGACAGAACCATCCATATGTAGGTCATTGTGTGTCTTAACAAAAAGGGAAAAAAAATACTTAAATGTACGAATGAACAAACGAATGAATGAATGATGAATGAATGAATGAATGAGCTCTCTCAAACAGGTCCGGTACAGGGATTGAACAAAAATGAGAGACATTAACTTTGTCCTTTAGGAAGTGTGAAGAATATTTCCCTTAACAGCATGTTTCAAATAAACAAGAAAATCTGTGTATTATAGAACAGTATAATAGCATAATAGCAGTATAATTGCGTAACTTTCTATTGTAAGTGTCCAAATTGCCAATATCTAATTTCACATCTAACAATCATAATTGACTATGTGTAAGCCTGCTGACGGCTGAGGAGCTCTAAAATGCACCCAAATCTTATAAATGCAAACCCTTTGACTTAAATAAGGAAAATGCAGCCCTGTTGTTCCGAAAACCTATCAACCAATCACATCTAGTTTTGAATATTTCTGTCTCACTGCACCCTTTTTTATGAGTCGATTGCAGAACTGTGTTGTGCTCACGACCAAGAATGTTGTAGGTTAATCACAGTTGTCCCAGCAGCTTTGTTTACTGCTTATGAGCAGCTTTGGGGACACTTTGCATAAAGTTCATTTTCAAACGCATCCCGGCTAAAAGCAGTTCTGAAACTTTGGCTTGTATTTTGATCTTGTGAACCTTCTAATCTGGTTCTTCCTGGTGAAAGAACAAGATCAAAGAAAGAGGGCCAACCGTGTTAGCGCGAAATCATAAAATACACACTCTGCCACAGTAAAAAACATAAAATGACAAAGATAATGAAGCCCAAATACATGACATGATAAACAAGTAAAGGAATCAGTGAAGCATGTTCCAATTTTCATGAAACCGTAAAGCACAGATTGAAATTCTGTGAGTCACCGCTGATAACAGAAAATCAAGTAAATGAGTCATAAGCGTACATTGGTTTACATTTAAAGTGTCCCCATCTTTTGGCGCTCATTATGCAGGCAGAAACCACTGATTTCAAATGACTCAAATTTTCATCTCACAGCAGGAAAACTGAGGCAATAATGTGCCATAAGTATATAGGCCAATCTTTATTTTGGTTTATTTTTTCCCATCTTAACGCTCTAAGCCCAAATTAATATAATGTTGGAGTGAAATATACATTTTCTCCCTTTATAACTCGACGCTTCAGCAGAATAATTCTTGAGCACTGTGAGTGACTCAACTAGAGGTACATGGATTTATTCAAAAACAGCAATGCATTTACTAGCCACAAATGGAAACCAAAATGGAATTCTTCAGCAAAGCAAACAGAGAGTTCTCCGCTTTACAGCATCCTTACAAAGAACTCTCAATGGGAAACTCTTAGAGATATTAAACAGCTCAGAGCATGCGGTCCTATGAGCATACTGGGCTGTATGGCGGATGCAGACATTAAAGTTTGTTTGGATGACTTATAGTGCACGTAGCAGCAGGGGCATAATGAGGATGAGATTACACAGATGGATTCTGCAAGAGTTTACTATGACGCCTGAGTGAGGGGCTCTCCACAGGGCCGTATGGACGTTTCGCTGTGATTTATAGCACACTCTCAAAGGGATGGCACAGAGACATATCCATTCCTCCATTTTAATCTCTGAACTTTAATTCGCCTCCTTTTCAGTTTTTTGTCTTAAAAAGCAAGTGTGCTGAGTTATGAAATTCCACTACAGCAGGAGAAACAGAAGTATAATAGGTGACCTATTTATAGACAATTTTATTCGGAATCAACAGTGTAGAAACTGTTGAGGTTATGCCATCTGCTACTATGGAGGTTGCATTATCAAAATGCCTGGCTTCCTTTCAGATAGCATTGTTAATACGTCTATACTGCATTAAGTATCTGAGTGGTATTTGAGGACAAGACTCTAGTTTTGTGTTACATAACTGAACCAAACTCACTCTGTGGTCACTGTGGTCCACAGTACAGTGAAGTTTATTAGCACTTTGTAATAGGGTATTTGGTCTAAAAGACAAACCTCCTCATTGCAGTCAATCCTGTTTATTTTCACATTTGGTGTGTCTGACTGCCTTTGCTAATTTACAGAGCTCCTTTGCTGTTCAAACATTTTGATGCTCCTCTCCCTGCAATTTACAATATAATTGACTGTTTTTGCCAATGTATTAGGCTGAGGATCACAGGCCCCAAGGTTTAAACATCTTTTTTCCTCTCTCTCCCACTCTCTCTCCCTCTCTCTCTCTGCCCAGATCAAATGGAGCCAGCAAACCAATGTGCAGATTTTTTTTTTTCTCTTCTCTTGCAAGGAAAATTGGGGCTGCATAAATATGGATTTTAATCGCCGGCCAGTATTTATCTTTCTGTGCCTCTCCCTGTTTGATGTTGCCTCTTGCAACTGGCCCAGATGCATGTAACATCTTACTACTCCATGTGAAGGAAAGAAGAGGAGCACTGAATCAGACCGCCTCTCTCAAAGTTGTTTAAAACGGAGCCCCTTTCTTTCTCTCTTTCTCTCCTTTTTTCCCCCTCTCTCTCTCTCTCTCTCTCTCTCTCTCTCTCTCTCCCTCTGATTAAGAGTAATGGCATCTTTAAAGAATCCATATGGTGGTGTTAACTAAGTATGGTTGTTGATCCATAATTGACTTTTCTCATGGACTCTAAAGACAAACAAAGACTCAAAAGGGGGTCCAAGAAAGAGCGGCCAGGGGAAAAAAAGTGCCCAGTGAGCTCCTTCTGCTCTGAAGAATAAGCAGTGGAATTCAGAGCTGGAGGCAACATTCACTGTGTTTTTTTCCCCCTTCTTCTTTTTTTTTGAGGCTAGCCCTTTGTGAGCGCAGCCACATTTATTAATGGTCACTAAGACGTCAGGCACTGTCTATACACATCAGTCACAGAGGGCTGTCTTATTTATTTTAACTGTTGTTCGCTCCTCTTTTTCCTCTTTGTTTTTGGCCCTTTTCTTATGTCAGGTATTTAAGCAGGCTGTCGGTTTTATAGTGCTCATTGAATGGGGTTGATAGGCTAGGCTCTGAAAGGACAGCATGTGACCCATCTGCCCACAACTCCCTCTCACACACCCTCTTTCTTTTGTGCTCTTGTTTTTGTTTGTCTGGTAGCAGGGCAGTGAAAGCACAACTTCATTAGGTAGGAGGTTACAGCTCTGCTTTCTTACAACAATGCTAGGTAGATTACCCTGACTAAATGTTAATGAATTGTGAAGCTTAAATTTGTAATAAACAATGTAGTTCAACAGAGAAAACTCACAAAAAAGAAAACATAAAAATGGAACCTATCAGACTGTGATCAGACTGTAGAATGACAAGCGTTTGATATTACACTGATGTGAATGCAAGTAGATCTGGCCCGTGTAGTTGTAAGAAAATGAAGACTCCTTATTCTGTCATTTAGACAAGGTACAAAAAAAAAATCATTGTACAGTAATCACAGGCCTGCATTATGTGTGGTGTTATGCGTAGCCAACAAGCAGTGGATAAGATGCAGGACATTATGAAGACAATGAGCTATGAGGCCTTTCATGCTCTGACACACGTTTGCTTAGAGCTGATTAACTGCACCCTGGAGAGGAAGAGCTGTGGTGTACTAGCTATTGAGTTTCAGAAGATGTGTGTGTGTGTGTGTGTGTGTGTGTGTGTGTGTGTGTGTGTGTGTGTGTGTATGAGAATTAAAAAAGACTATCCATTTAATTAACTGGTACTTAAAAGCAGTTAAAACCTTCTTTTGAACATGGGATATAGTAAACAGTTTCACTGCTGTAATCTTCTTTTATAGTGCACTTCGGTGATGTGAAGATATGATGGCATTTTCTTTGTCAATCACTGTCTAACTGCAAAATATAAACTGGCTGATGAGTGGAAAGAAATGACACATAGAACCCTTCATTCTCACACCCTTCATTATCAGGTCGAGGTCAATATCACAATATTATTGTTATGACATATAAATGATATTCCTACATTTCCCTTGGGATCAATAAAGTATCCATCTATCTATCTATCTATCTGTCTGTCTATCGCAGTATGTGAAATAATATAATGGTCAGTACTGTGTAAAGTAATATTATCTTC
Source organism: Hepsetus odoe (assembly GCA_017165825.1). NCBI lineage: Eukaryota > Metazoa > Chordata > Actinopteri > Characiformes > Hepsetidae > Hepsetus > Hepsetus odoe. Next base: position 15,420,729 of record CM029376.1, read on the forward strand.
AAGTATCATGATGCAAAATCTTTGCTATAAAATTCACCCTTAACTGGACTACACAGTGTATATTTGTAAAATATATGTTGCAGATACAGTAGTTTTTAGCTCATTGGCACTACGACAAAATAAAAGAAAGAATAAACTTAAAATAAATATCTCCTTGTAGCTAGTTCAGAAAAAGGCCACCTGTTTATGAGTGGCTGCGCTGAGTGAGCCTCCTACACACTGACCCCTCAGGAGAACCCCTGTAGCCCTGACCCTAGGAGCCCCAGCCACGCAACTCCTCTTCCTGCAATTTTCCCCTTATGTGGCAGGCCTCCTCTCCATGCGTGACGCTACACTTCATTAGGCTCCTCTTAAACCTGGCCCTGTTCCCCTCAGGCTGCAGGGCAAGCGCCTTTCAGGAGAAAGGGAGGGGGCTGGAGGAAGGGTTAATGAGACCCTCACTGGCTGCCACTGTGGGAGGATGTTACATGATGAGCTGTGCACTACGTCACTGACTCTTTGAATTCAATTCTCTATCAGCACAGTGAGTGGTGACTGGTCTGAGATCGCTCTTCCCATGAGCTCCATGACAATAGGATATCAGTGCAAAGGTCAGCAAGTCAGAACACACGACAGTAGCTAAGTATGGACTGTGGGAATGTAACATTTCTTGCCTTTTTCCACAATGAATTTAATACCATTAATGGGTCAATGACAATTGCAAACATTATAAATGTAAAGGCTGATTCTTTTTAAACTAAAAATGATTTTTATATGTGCCTCTCTGTTGATAATAATGTAATAAATTAATGGTGTTTTATTGGGAGGCGGTAAATGGACTCAGGGTGTTAAAATCAGTGAGATAATCAGTCTTGAATGTAAAATTGTATCTGTTTAAAAGAGAAGTCTGTATTGTTTTCTCTGGTGGAAATTTGTATTTTCCCAAGGAAATTATAACAATATTACTATCCATGCAGCATAAATGTACTTACCTGACTTAACTGTTAACTGAAGGGAAAATATTAAACTGTTCACATGTCTGGAGGTCTGCCGGTCAATCATGGCCAATTCCGATTGTGCATCCCTGCTGACAATCATAAAAGATAAAATGTGATTTCAGTTCTCACTTATCAAATGTCATTCAAAGCAAGGACTCTGAACTTTAACTGATTTCACAAAGTTCACAAATGTTTGTGAATTCAGTCAAAACACATTTTCAAGAGTAATATTTGCAAGGGCTTGTCCCATAAATATTCTATTTCTGCAGTAAACATATAAATTGTGTACTACAAGTCAGAAAGTGAAGGATGATCACAAGATCACATTCGCCAATAAACATTTTAGTTAAAAACAAGACAAACCAATTCCCAAACATTTAACATGGAGGCAGAGCGGGAACGGGTTAAATGACAGTGCAACACTGTTGCAACCCAAACTAAAAGTTATTTTTGCTTTATTTTTTACCATAAAGCTTTTTGTCAAATTATTTAGGTGTTGATATTCTATTACAAAGAACATTAGATGGTGGCCCTAGTTACATTAGTTAAGAGTTGGCCTTTACGCTACAGCACTATGAGAATCACTACATTTTTCTATTTCTTCTTCATAATTACTTGCTTTAAAGCTGTTGCTGGGAAATAGAACTGACAGATAACTAGAGAGGACTCATTTAATATATTATAAATAAGGCTTGCTAAATAATCTTAAGTAATACATACATCTCATATGATGTCTTATTATTTTGTGCGTAAACTTGTCTAATTTATCTAGTGTGTAATTGTAATTGCATTGAAATAGTCAGACAAAAGCACTAACTCTTGATTTTTTAATAGAGCTGCACTGTAATGAATAAAATTATGCAGTGCTAATGATGTTTGCCTTATAATAAAGTATGTATATTTGAAGTGTTGTGCAACCACTGATTATTTCCAGAATATGCTGGAGTTGTCATAAGGTTGTACTGAAGTATAGACTACAGTTAAACATTGGTAAACTTCTTGTTAGGCAGTGAACAGTATACTCAATGCATACTATAATAAATTTGAATAAGATATCAAGAAAGCTTCAAGAATGTAACACTGGGGTGGTGAGGGTAGGACATAAATGCTGAACCAGGGATCTGTGACTGGATTTTATTAACAGAACTGAACATGACAAGGAACTAAACCACCAACACTGCAACGGCGATCACCCATGTCAATGACTGATGAGCTGCTCAGACTCCTTGGGGCTTAAATAGCCAGCCCCAAATGAAGCACACCTGTGCCCTGATGAGCCCAGGTATGCTCAGTCAGAGCAGAACACCATATGCCATGACAAAGAAAGTGTACTTGGTCTGAAAAGCAGTAGAAGCTAATTTTGTTTCATGATAGGTCATGTAGCCTGCTGCATTTAGATCACAAAAACTGTTTTAGGTTTTTAGGCTGTACTGGACAATGTACTGTGTGAGCATGTATTTAGTTTAAGAATGGATAGTAGTTTTAATAATACATGCTGTGATCCATGTTGCTGACAAGCAGTGTTGTTCCAGTAAGCTCCACTGTGAAACAGCGCACTGCCACATAATATTTGTGAGTCCACAGTGACATTGAGACGCTAATGAGCGTGTAGCTTCAGGCATTGTTAGAAAGTCTGTTCCACTGTCTATGTCAAAGAGACTGTACCACAAAGCCCAGTAATACAAATGATACAGCTGCATCAGATATACTACTACTTAGCATTGCATAAACTCCTTCTTTGAGTGTAGGAGGGAAAATTGAACAACGTTCTGTGCAGCTGCATGTGAGTAATTCATTCAGATTTTCACTAAGTGATTTGGTAATTGTGACACATAACTGAATTTTAACAATGGTTCTGAGGGTCCTTAATAGTCAATCCCTCTGATTACTGTTTGTACTTTAATCTCTAGATCAGTGATAACATCTAAGCCACTCTCCTCTTTCAAAAGTGACCCGTCACCCACCACCTCAAAATGAAGAGCCTGCACACACCCCAATGCTTCACTGACCTTCTTTTTACAAGCACCTATCAGTGGAGCCCCCCCCTCCAAATCACAGCAGCTGTGTAGATTGTGCGAGTGTGCCAGCGTCAAAGAGGGGGCTTGTCATCACCTCCCCACATTCAAATTTGCCCACTCAAATGAGGCCATGTAAAAAGAAGCACAGATGTTAATCACTCACTTTTTCCCCTCCTTTTTTATTAAGGGAGATTAAAAGGAATAGAGCACAATTTGGACAGGGTCCAAGGTGGTCTGAGTGTGCAAAGTATTTCTGGATTATTTCCACTTAGTACAGGCGGGGGCTGAAAGGACGGCTGTCTTGTTAGCTGGTGTGCCATTGAAGACTTTCACAAGCCAGTTGGTCGACCGTAATCACAATGCACCATTCTTGTACCATGACAAATAAAAAAAATTCCCATGGCGTATGATCTCTATTAATTTAATGTTACTTATATATATAAAACCTGACTTTCATGTTTAGGGCTAAAAGGAGAAAAAGTAGAGCCGTACAGAAACTATAAAGAGATGCCTCTATTTGTTAATCTTTCTTTCTTATCTTCTTGAATAGTTAGACCTTCTTTTTCCATCGTTTTACCTCAAAAGAAAGAAAAAAGTTAGTCAGTCCCATGTTCCTTTTGTGCTCCTTTCTTCTCCACGCTCTTTATACTTTTATCCTAATCCCAACCATGCATGAGTGATCAGTTGTGTCCTGTTGTTTCACTGTTCTGCTAGTTTTCAATCAGTAGGGTTCCACCTTTGTTTCCTTTCACTCTGAAACACAGAAAAAGGTAAGGAGAGGGAAGGGTAATAAAAACTCCTCTCTAGACCATACTCTTTGTCTTCCTGACCAAGTTTGTTTTTATTTTAGCTTTATATGAGAGAGCATAATTAGGAATGTCTAGTACTGTGATGTTGTGCTCTTTGCTTCTTCATGGTCTTCGGAGAGTTGAAGAAATTCTGCATCAAAGCAGATTGGCAGAGTCCAGTAGTTGCAAAACCTGCCCAGGTTTTGATGTGTGAATTCAATATAAAAATCAACGGACATCAGGCCTTGTCAAGAGTGCAAACTTGACAGGCCCAGAAAGCTCCCATCCTACAAAAGGCAAACAGGCACATCTAAAATTCTACCTGAAACATGAACACACTCTCACCAAAACATTCAGAAGGTTTGCTAGTGTCTGTCTAGCTATGTTTTTTCATATAGTGTTTTTTGATCCCAGGACTTTCAGAGTTCATGCGTTTTAGGAGGCAAATTATATATTCCATAACCAACATCATCTGCATTCTGAAAGTGGGGAAAGTTTATATCTGCTGATACATTTTTCATTTAAGGTGTCACTCTTTTTTCACACATTCTAGGCACTGCCTTTTATCTTTCCTATAGATGACTGTTATGAAGTCCATAATAATTCTATTCTCTCGCTTGTCTATAGCTCTTGCATTCCCTGTTGAAAGGACAGTCATTGTTGCAGGGTGATCCCTTACTCTGTGGTTGTCGAGCCTAATTAAAACTACTCTGGAGGCATGGAATGACCAGGGGGGAGGGGCTAGCTGAAGCTCCACAGGAAATTATGATAGCAAACGTCTTCCTGTCGAGTCTTGCACTTGGCACTACAAAGTGAGGCAAACCAGTGTTACCTGAAAGGGTTTGAATCCATGCAGACAGCCATATCATCCCAGCCCTTAGCCCAGTAGGGTCATACACAAGTGGCCATTGTCGCTGGCGAAAAACGGGATTAAGGCAAGGCCTTCAAGGGAATTGATTTTCAGTAGAGAACAATGAGTGGGTGCGAAGAGCCAGGGCTCAAGCCCTGAATCACACAGGCCCATAGCCCCATGAAAGGGCGAGCCACACAACACTGAGATTAAAGCAATCAGGTTCTTAACCCCCTTCCTGCTGCCCCTCACTGCCCCACCACCCCTTATTCCCATGTTACACACACACTGCACATAATAAGTAGAAAAGGGTTGAGGGGGGAGGTATAAAAAGGACTGTTTGCTTTAGCCTTCTCAACTACCCTCAATGTGATAGGAGCACATTGACTGATCTGATAATATAAACTGTGAAAACGAGTTCTTAGCAAGTCATTTTGAAGTTTTAAGAGAAGGGTATCTTATGGCGGAAACAGTTTTAGGGTTAAAATGACATTGAGAAAAGATCAGAGGGGAAAATAACAAAAGGCCAACCTTCTGAAGACTACATCTCTAGCCTGACCATGTTAAGCTGGAGTCATTATTGTGGCCCTTTCATTCACTTGCATATGGCAGTTTTTGCTCATATTCTAATACTCAAAAAGTGCTTAAGAAGAGAGGATAATCATTTAACAAATAAAGTGTTCTGGATTGGAGACCAGGTTGAGTCTGAAGGCTTGTGGATGAGATGCTCTTGACTGAAGAACATGTCCACTGACCTGATGAGGGCTAAGGCCCTGTGCTTGGCCAAAGTGAGCCCTGTGATTTCTCTCTGTGGCTCATTGGAAAGCACTGGTCTGCATCCCCGCTCAGTCAAACAGATTGTGAACAGGCTGCTGAAGACTCTGGCCAGGGCTTGAAGGAGCAGCAGCCACTTCATTAGGGGCATTATGAGGGGGAAGCCTTTCTTCTTTCCAGCCCAGTCCAGAATGCTCAGGTCTGTTTAATCACATAATTCTCTTCAAGTGCACTGAGGACGTTGCAACACAGCAAGAGCCCTTTAGACACATGATAACTCAAAGAGATTAATTATATTCATCTTCTAGAATATGCTCCAAATAAGAGGGAATTTGATATTGGCCATTCCATGTTTTTTTTCCACTCGCTTTCTCTCTTCTTCTCATTTCTCTTGTCTTTTTCCAACTGGTGCTTTGAAGTGCTCCTGTTTTTGTTCTGGGATGGCTGTGCATCCCACTGCTACCAAGGCTTTGATATCTCCAATGGGGTGAGGGGTTAGCAGGCAGAGGTCTGGAGCTGGGACAGCCTAACTACTCTCTCCAAGAGGCCTGACCTCTACACCCAAGGGGCGGCGCAAGTGACTCCAAATTCACTAGTTCTTTTGATGTGTCCTCATTCAGCCCACTTAATTAGCTGGAGAAGCTAAATGTTTAGCTTAAACATGAATGCTAGTTAAAGCTAGTGACTATGTTTTTGTTGTAGGTCTCTGTGTGTATGTGTGTGCCTGTGTGTCAAAGGCTATTGAAACGGTGAATCCAAATAACACTAACTTGTTTGGGCTAGGGAGAACTTGAGCACTTACAGGGTATTGACAGAAAATCAATGTGTTAAGTAGAGAGCACAAAAACATGTTTACTCTTCTGATGGCTTTGAAACCTTCTCTGACATTTGTTTCTTTAATACTAAGTTTAAAGTTGTTTTTCATGATCATTGAAAACCAAAATGTTTTTAATTTTTTAGCAAAGGATGTTTATCATAGCTCATAGAACTTACTTACCAATCTGAACAGTACACATAGTATAGGTAAATTAAGTTGCAAAAGTAGCCCATTTAGAAAACACTGACATATACTTGACTGCACAAAATAAAGTTATAAGAGTTTGCTTTTTTAAAGATGCAAAGTGCAGGGCAGCCAGTCAGAAAAGATCTCTATATACCGATCAGCCACAACATTGACATCAATGATAGGTGAAGTGAATAGCAGTGATTATCTTGTTCAGTGGCACCTGTCAAGAGGTGGGATATATTAGGCAGCAAGTGAATATTCAGTTCTTAAAGCTGAAGTTTTGGAGGCAGGAAAAATGCACTTGCATAAGGTTTTGATTGACTTGTCAAGGGCCAAACTGTGATCGCTAGACAACTGGGCCAGAGCATCTCCATAAAAAAAATGTGACTTTTCAAGTGTTCCAAGTACCTACCAACAGTAAGGACTTGGCTCAAGGAAGAGGTCTCTGGGGCTCTCTGGGGCTCAGGGAAAAGGCTAGCCTGTCTCCTCCGATACCACAGAAGAGTTACTCTGGCACCAATTGCTGAAAAAGTTAATGCTGAGAGAAAGGTGTCAAAATGCACAGTGCCTCACAACTTACTGCTCATGGTCCTATGCAGAACCTTGTCTATCGAAAGCATTCACAATGAGCAATAAAGCTGGACCATGGAAGTTGTGAGGTCCAAGGTCTGATTAATTAAATTTACTTTTATGTAACATGGACAGCTGGGTGCATGTTTGTTGCCTACCTGAGAAAAAGTTGTATCAGGCTGCACTTTGAAAGAAATCTGATAAAGGCAGAGTAATGCTCTGGGCAATGTTCAGATGAAAAACCATGGATCATGGCATTCATTTGGATGTTATTTTGTACCACCTACTTAAACAAGGTAGTAGACAAAGTACACCCCTTAATTGCAACAGACAATTGATGTAGAAGTTAGCAACCCCACCCCCCCCAAAAAAAAACAAAAAAAACAAATGTTGGAGACTTGTATAGTGCCCTAAATAAATAACTAATCTTCTGGGGGTTTGCTATTTTATTACTCTTCTGTAGCTTGTCTATAATGATGCAATGCTTATACAGTATTTTCTTTTTCATTTTATCTTTTTTCAGTAGCCTTCTGCAAATAACTAATGGCATCTCTGAGCTCAGCTGCTAAGGCTCCCTTTTTCAGTAACAATTCTGCATTCTCTAAAAACCCTAGCACAAGCACTAATTGCATTTTCAAACATTCCTTGGTCTGTTTATCATTTAAAGCATACAATGTAACTATTCATGGTACGGACAGCATATGTTTTATATTCTCAACAGAAGTCCCAGCTAAACACCTCCTTATCTATATGCTATCTTTACATCCACTTTGGAGGCCATTAACATCAATATATGGTGAGGTCATTGACATAAAGCCTGCAACAAGCGGTAGAGCTTTTGTAAAGTTCCAGTTTCCCTTGTTCTTGTACTAACTCTGCTTATAATCTAGACCTCTACTGGCCAGGAGGAGCAGCCTCAGCTGGAACATGCTGAATTCATAAGGCCTGGAAAATCAAGTCTTTATTGCAGCATTTTGTGGATAATAATTTCCCTGTGTCCCAGCAGGAAAGGCCAAATAAAGCCTGTTTGTTTCATTTTGTTGAGCTAGTAAAACTCCCCCATGCCCATGTCCAGGCTCAGTATTAGTGGAGTACAAAACTACACACATAAGAAAACTCTCAATATAGGCTCAATATAGATACTCTCAGTATTGAGTACCAATAGCATATAATATGTATATAATAGATAGATAGATAAATAGATAGATAGATAGATAGATAGATAGATAGATAGATAGATAGATAGATAGATAGGTAGATAGATAGACAGACAAACAAATTAATAAATAAAAGTGTAAGAGAGGAAATCATTGGACTCTGCCATGACAAACTAAAAAATGTGTTGCTGTAGCTGGATCCTTTTGTCTAACAAGCATAAAAGGATTTTAGGAGATTTACTCTCTGCCTCTGATTTAAACATCAAGGCTTAACCTATTTCTTTATGAATAAAGAGTTACTGGGCTAGAGCCGAGCTTCAAGCAATAACCTGATGATTCAAACTTCCACACAACCACGCACATAAGATCAGAAGTCTTAATGGTTTCTCTCCCATACATTTCTCATACCATGTGACATCTAATAAAACACAGTTGGCACATGCCCAACAGCAGTTTTAGAGACAGAACATCACTTTCAGCATGAGATGGAGATCTGAAATAATCTGCAAAGTGGAATCTCACAGATCTCTTGCTGCTGGAAGCTGTGAGCATTATAGCCAGAAATGGGGCCTACTGAGGTAGGAACTTAAGTGGGTTACAAAACAGAATAGTTCAAGCTTCCTGTTTTTTGAGATACTTCAACCAAAATTATATTTAGCATGTTCAGTTATCCTTGCATGCATTTGAGTACTCGACACAATAATGCACCACTCTGTGTGGGTGTATGTGCTTTCATAGGCTTTATAGCTGCTAAGGTTGATCTAAAATGTGCTAACGCATTTGGGGTCTGTCATATCTTGCGTGTTTGGCAGTCAGTTCAGGTTCAGGAGTGCACGGCAATGTTCTACAGACTGCCCACCTGCTGCTGACTGATCGATCAGCTCAGTAGGATTCTCCTCCAAAAGCCAAGGCCCAGTCCCTGCTTCCTCCCAGTGTGGATGAAGGTCACGTCCCACTCTATCAAACCCCCTCTGTTCCTCTCTCACACACACTTACCTAAAAGCAGTGCCACAGACCACCAGCCATGGCTACTCTCAGGGCACTTTGTTAGACCTGTGTATTCCACCAGGCAGCAGTTGGCTCAAATGCTTCCCAATGCTTACCTCCCACGAATCTATCAGCTCATCCCAATACATCGCTGTTGACAAGGACAAACTAGGATTTGAGAAACATTCACTAAAAGGTACTTTATTAAACCACAATCTTGGTATGGTATTTCTCTACATTTTCTTGAAAGTGCACATATTGCATGCCATTTCATATATATTTTCTTTTTCTGAAGCAATACATTCCTCTATAATTTTTTACATATTAAAATGATATAAGCATGCATAACTGTCTACACTGATGTGATATTTATTAATGTTATACATAACCAGATTGGAGCCACCAACTCTTAAACACTTCCTACTTTTCTATTCCCTTAATGGTAATATACACTGAACATATGGTAAATTACTGTAGGGTAATAAAAGGTTGCTGACATGCTATAAATTAGACTGTTTGCATAGGAGAGGTAGAACATGGCCTTTTAGAAGCACTCTAAGCCTTATTTCCTGTACCCCCCCTCTCTGTCTCTGAAACTCTTTTTCACAATTCCTCTTCCTCTATGTGTCAGGGGCTTAAGCATACAATGTAGAAGAGTCGTAGTTGGCGGTAACGCTGTGGGATATATCCACAAAAATTAAACACATAGACGTACGCACAAAGCCTTATGAAGTCTGGAAAATATTTTAATAGTTTCCATCCTCCACAGCAGCAACAAGCCGCATGTGCTACGCTAGTGAACCTGGCGAACATTATTGGCGCAATTAAATGTGAAACACTGAGAAGAACGCAAGGGGGGAAATGCCCAAAATGGCAGTAAACAAGGGAAATGACACTTGACAACTTGTAATTTATGGACGGTATTTCAAAGTAAAGGGATTCACTGTTTTACAGGGAGAGGAGGGAGAAAAGGGAGGCATGAGAAAGCAGGCACTAAAGAAAACTATTCATAGAATGTAAGCGCATCAAAGCGACACAGAAGAGAAAAAGTGAGATAGAGAGACAAATGGGAAAACAGAGAGAGAGAGAGAGAGAGAGAGAGAGAGAGAGAGAGAGAGAGAGAGAGAAAGAGAGAGAGAGAGAGAGCAATGTCACTTCAAAAGTCTGGGTGAAATGAGCAATGCACACAGAGAGCATTACATATGATGATAAGATAGAGAGCGAGTGGAGTCCCCCTGGAAGCTTGTGGCCCCACTCCACATCTCATTTCATCTCATCTCACAGAATGCCAAATTTCAATTAGCGGACCAATGAAAATCCACCTTTACACCCAATAAAAAGTGAGAGCAATCTCACACAACACTTAAATGCACCACTAACAATACTTGCTTTTTTTCTGCTGTTCAAAACAGACCAACCTCAGCAGTGGAAGGGGGAGGCTAATTGTATTCTGAGACACTGTATATAATTAAAAAACATGAAGACACTAGTGTATCCAATCTAGTAAATGGTAGCAAAACCGTTCTTGACAAATTCCTTGATAACAGTTTCACATATCTCCACATATCCTCATTACATCTCTAAATCTTTGCTTTTCATCACAATTAGAGTAGACAGGCACTGTGTCAAGCCAAGCAGTTAATTTATTCACAAATAATTTCTAAGACACTAATGTCATCAGTTTCAGCTAAGAGAAATAGAGTGTACACTGCTTCCTTCATTTTTAGCTTTAGAGATGCATAATGAAATGATTGTGGGTATTCTGTGAAAGTATGCTACCTGCACCCTGAGTTGCCATTAAGCAAGAAAAAATATTGTTACTATAACGACTATATCTCACATGAGTGAAAAATGATTGTATACAATAATGTGAATAAAATGTATTGTTTAAGTTTCAAAAAGACAAATAAATATACCAAAAGATTAAATGTAGCCCTATTAAAGAAGCATAGTGTCCCAGAGCTCCACAAGTGATCAATATAAGACTTGAATTAATATTTAAGTAATTATCTTAGATTCTCTTGTAATTCTCTTGTGCTCATCAAACAAAAATGGCAGAAATATAACATTCCTTGGAATATATTTACAATATATTTTGGAAAAAACTTTAATTCCATTTCAGCAATCTGAGATAAAACATGTTTATGTAATTATGTAAATAAATAAAACTGAATGGAGCCACATTAACCATGGAAAATCTGTAAATATCCAAATTTCAGGCCAAAGTATCTTCATTTTTTTCTAAACTGTGAGATATGCCGTTACCATGGTGACAGGGTACAGGCTTCAGCCCTCTTCCCAGCTGTTGGGAGTTTTTTTTTTCCTCTGTGTGTATGTGAATGTGTTTGTAAGAGCCCAAGCACACATTGAAGCTTTGCTCCCGTGCTGTGTTCCCCTTTCAGTGGCCAGAATAGTGTCTCAACTAATCCGTGAAAGTTGCAGTGCTCTGAACTGCCAGCCAAACCTTTTCCCACTGAATCAGTGGGGCTGGGGGTCCGTGCTGGGCTTCACACTTGATTGGCCGCCGTTGTGGCAGAACTCCCCTCCCTGCTGGGCGTGGGCCCGTCCCCCTTGCTGTGTTGCTCAGGCACGGGCTAATCGGCTTCTCCCTGCCGTAATTACCCATGCCTGGGCCCGATGCAGTCGGGCTGTCCCGTTACTCTTTTAGGCACAAATGGCGGCCAGAGCCCCTTGAGCCCCCTCACTAGCACTGGCACACCATGGCCTGGCGCCGGCTACTGTCAACACCTTGCCTCGGATGGGCCTGCTCTGGAGCTCTGAGCTGCTGGGCTGGGGCAGTGCCCGGGGAAAGCCAGGGGGAGGCATCCTACCCCCTCTAAACCCTTCCCCCATTACCGCTCACCTCCCCCTGTCAGCCCCCCCACCAACTACCTCCCCCCAACTCACACCACATACACAAACACCAGGGATGATGAGTTTATTTCGCCTAGTGATGTGGCACAACTAGAAAGGCTCAGCTGCGTGAGCCAACTCAGTTACAGCAACACAGCAAAAAAAAAGAAAAAAAACAGTGGAGTATGCATCAGCATGCCTTCCAGGAAATCTAATTCAATTTGCTCAGTCATACAGAAAAATAAGGCATACTGACTCATATGATTGACTAGTGTAGTTAATAATGAAGTAGTGATATGATACACTGTTCTTTAACACTCATGTTTGGTGTTTTGACACAGATATTTGCTGTCTTACAAAAGATTTTATCCTCCTCCATGATTGTTCGCCACAGAATGTAAGTTTCTGCCCCAGATTTGGGGCAAGATCAAACAGTTCCTTTGAGAAAAGTCTTCATTTCCATTCAGCTGGCAGATTAGAGGGCCATATCAATATTGAGGTGGCCTCTTGAATTGCACTGTCACTATACCACAGGCTTTTCAAAGGCAGAAAAGCAGGAAGATCTCCTAGATCACAATGCAGCACAGAGGATCTTGGGTTTTAGGGGAGGAGAGATCATGTCAGTGACACCGAGCAGACATGCAGTGTTTATTAGACCCTCATTTGCTGCTAACGTCTTATTAGGCACATTTTTTCCCCTCCTGCTCTGTCCAAATCAGTTGGCAGAGTCGCAATTGCCACTCCTAAGAGCCCTTGCTTTGTCAGAGCAGATCAAAAGATATTTCCTCACATCTCCAGACAGAGGAGGGTGGGGAGGGGCAGAGGGGGAAGAGGGGAGAAAAGAAAAGAGCCAGAAGGGGGCATACTGCTCTCTCTTTCCTTGGAGCTTTGGTGAATGAGGACTTCTCAGTGTGTCCTCTCCTTTCTTCTTCCTCTTTTCTCTCATTCTTTATGAAAAACATAAAAAAACAAGCAAAAAAAAAAAAGAAACTGCAGTTTTCCCCATTTCTTAAACCAAAAAGTCTAATTATTAGCTGTGGCAGCTGATATAGAAGTGTCCTTAGTGGAACTGAGCAAGTTAAGTTTGGAATGTTGTGTGGAGGGGGGAATAAAATTCTCCAATCTGAGCAGCTACCAGAAAACCGCAAGACCCCCTCGAAGTGGGAATGAAAAAGTGTAACTTTAGCCTCACAGTTGTACGTCTCAGTCCATAATCCTGCCCCAAAATCCCAGAGGAGAGCTGCCCGCCACTCTCATGTCATTACCAGCCATTGCTGGTCCAGCATAGGTAGGTTTATGGCACTCAGTTTGGTGCCTTACTTGCAAGCCAAAAGGGATTTGTTGCAGCAACTTTCAGCTCTTTTTGTGTGCAAACTAGTTAGATAACTACTGGATGTCATACCTTAAAATAAAATGACAACATATATGGACAGTATATGACAACGCATGGCCAAGGTGAGTGTTTCTGCGTGCAATGCAACTATAGTCTAAACTGTTGTTTTCATGTGTATATATGTCCTTGCTATGTCCCCACAGGCCTGGCTGATGGGTTGAGTTAGGCAGCTAAACAAATGTAGCTTTAGAGAGGGGTGGGTTCTGGGGGTGTGTGTGTATCTGTGGTTTTGTGTGAAGAACACACACGTGCATTTCTGTCAGGGTAACAGGCTGGCCTTACTGGACAGCATGGGTAACAGAGGATTGCTACATGGAAATCTGGCAGTGCATCACTTCACTGTTATCAAATAATGTGATCCAAGAATACTAATGCTGACAGAGACTCTAAGATTACGATCATTAAGCAAAGCTTTAAAGGCACTGTAAATCATTTTTCCAAAGACACATTATTAATTCTATTTAGGCAAAAACTTACAAAAAAACGAGTGGTCAAAGGATGTTGATATTCACTCTGTTTAAGGCCTAAAAAATTACTTTTCTTTTGAACATTCTAGAGACAAGATGTTTAAAAGTCTATGCAATTTGGTCAATACATAATATGTAACATAATAAGTAAACTATCCTTTCCCTTCAAATCAGCAGTTATTAAAGAAAAAAATTCTTTATAAGTAGTGTGGATTTTTTTTTTCATTTCACTGCACATGTCAGGGTTAAAATCTGCACATATTAATAAAGATTTACTATCAATACCATCATCTTTGCATGAGGACCGCAGTTATTGATTTCATCACTTTGCATCTAGTCTCAACTGCCTTCTCCCAGCTGACACTATTTCTTGTATGGTTAAGAAACAAAGGTCACCTCTGGATTACATGCTCTACATTTCTTTCAGAGTGTATGTGTGTGGGCGCGTACATGTACATGTTTGGATCGGGGGGAGCAGGTGTTTCTTCACCGAAGCTCATCTTAACCCATGTTGTGCATTTTGACATGTGCTGTCTGTGTGTGAGTGTGTGAGTAAGAGAGAGAGAGAGAGAGAGAGAGAGTGAGAGAGAGAGAGAGAGGCATGTGGTGAGTTATTGCTCAAATGTGTCTGGAACATTCGAAACAGAAGACATAAGAAACACAGGCATCATTTTGTACCTAACATGCCTTATGATTTTAGTTTCAAATAAAAGCGATCAGAACACATGAGCAGGTGCTGCTCACTTTCATTAGTGTACTACCACAAGCTTAAATTTTATTTTAATTAAGTGTACGCATTAAGAGGAAGCTGAACAAAATGGCGGACTATTGCATGCAGGTGAACAAAGCTGTAAACAACTTAACTTAAAATGCAGTAGAATACGTTATTTCCTTCGCTGCCTTTAAAAGCTGGCAGATTTGCATGAAGTGTGGGTGTCTATAACAGTGATATTCGCATCAGAGTTTTGTCCATTTCTGTCGACAGTCACAAAGTTAAATCGCATAGATGCACACATCCCCACCCACATTTCAGGCATGTTGTTTTGTTCAGAGGAAGGATTTGGTGATGTAACTCCCCACTATATTAGCCAGCCCCATTTTCAAACTGCAACTCAGAGAGGATTGTTAGACAATTCTGCAAATATTTAAAGCTGCTCACTAATGTGGTTATACAAACATTTTTTACGTTTTCTAATTTTCATACACTTGCTCTAACTTTTAACACTTGGGGTGGTAAATAAAGGCACAAAAAGTGAATAGCTTTTATCCATAAACATGAGTTAAAACATCACTCTCAAGACCAGTGTTTTCCAGTGAGCCTTCTTGAATAGAAGCGGACAAACATGCAATAGCTTAGAAAAACTCTGGTCGTCTTCTCTTCGCCTCTGAGGACACTGAGGAGTAATTTCGTGCCCTTAAAAAAGTCACTCCTATCATTAAGGTCTATTTATTTGTAAAATATGACAGCTTCATATAAAAGTCTCTTTGAGCCTTTGTTCTTGAAAGCTTTTATAGTATCAAGGGGGGGGCTCTATATCCCCCCTCATCACTCCCTCCTTTACTCGCAGCAAGTAAGGTTAACTTTGGGAAATCATGTGAGAGTCGTTTTTCTTTGTAATTGGGAATGAAAAGGGTGAGGAAGGTAACTTTCTCTCCACCGCTTTCACAACTCTCTCAGGTTGGGAGGACTTGACAAGAGAGACGGGAACTCCAGCACAGTTAGAACTCGCTGTTTCCTTTTCACACAGAACTACAAACAGCATATGCACTTGATATGGAATTGTGTAACCTGCATCCCTTCTTTTTCATAAGCCACTTTCTTGTTCCATGTAATTCACATGAAATTTATAATCAAGCACATTTATGAATGAACAGTCAAAAAAAAATCATGTTACGTAGAGCCTGGGGAAAACATAGAAATATTTCTCTTTAAATACATCAGCTTTTTTGAAGTACTGATTGGTGTGCCACTGCACTGTTAAGGCAACACGCTTTAAACTAGTGGAATAATACAAAAGGGCGGACAACAGTAAAAAGCCATTAAGAGCGAGTGATTTTCACTTCAGCTTAGTAGAAAGGGTAAAATGAGTTAATAGTAGAGTTTGATGTCCCTAGTACTAAGGAACATGTGAAAAGCAGATGGAGTACGTTCATTCAGCATACTCTGCCTCTGTACTCTCACTAACAGGGACCATCTGAATAAGACAGCAGTTCTGATCAGCCTTTCTCTCTATCATTAAGTATTATTACTTTATGACTTAATATAAAGCATTCATGACCACTCTCCTTGAAGAAATAAAAGGGCCTCATTGGGTTTAAAAGAAACTTCTGCCAATTATCTCTCGAGATGCAAATACCTAATGAATTTCAAGCTTTTGAGGATCCACAAAAAACTTCTACAAACAAAGAATGAAAACCATGCAGGAAGGTCCTTGTAAACAGATGGACATCAAAAAACAAAAACAAAACAAGCAACAAACGGGAACATGTATTAATTGCTCATGTATTGTCATTGCAAATGCTTATGAGGAATTTGTTCGATGTAAGCAATAAAAGTTTGTTTAAAGCAGAAGTTCTCAAAGAAGCTCTAATTCTTTGTAATCCAGCAACTGATTAAAGTTAATATATCTTCAGCAGCAGAATAAATAGTTGTGGATCACATGAAAAGGAAAGAACAAACATTTTTAACATATATATATCACCAATTAAAAACAATGAAATATTCCTAAACTGATAATAACGATCTATAAAAAATGCTTACTGACTACGTTTACACAAAAAATATAATTAGCTTTAAATGTTTAGAAATAATGTTACACAGCTCGTGATTTAGTGTGTGTTATTTGTGGAGTGTTTTGCACTTTAATTTAAATGTTAGTTTGTCAGTGCCTGCTATATATTAGTCTATTATAATGTAGAAGAGGCACTTACTTTTTTGATTAACTTGAATCTTTTTTAGTTCCCATTGCTGCAGATAACAATTTTGGGAAAGACATCAGTTTTGATATAATTACAAACTATTGTGATTATTTAAAATTAAGTTAAAGAATGTGTGTTTAACCATCCCTCTGCAAATAAATAAATGATTTTTTCCAGGCAAACGATATGCACTGAATACCAAAGCAAGAATATTTAAAATAAGGTTATAAAACGATGCTACTTTCGGAACATAAGGAAACAAAAAAAACCCAAAAAAACCCCAAAACATATGCTTATATCAAACGGGAAAAATGTTTTAATTGTCCTATTGGATCATTCAATAAATTTGTTCACTAAAATGTACATATTTCACATAGCAATTTTTATCAGTTTTATTCAAATATGATTTCTTGTGGTTGTCCGTATTTTCTTTTCTCTTTTTTTTCTTGTGAGAAAAACATGAGACCTTATTTTGCAATTCATTTTGCAGTGACAACATCATTCATTTACTGGCAGCATTTTTTATTGTAGTAATTTCCGTCGTTTATAGGACTAGTTTGTTTCGGCTGGATCTGGGTAATGTTTAGGTTATGCATGATTTTTCTTAACAAAAACAAAAGTCTGAAAATATTGTGCTGCATAAAGTTGTCAAGTATATTGTTACTTAAGAGCCTGGCACAAAATGCCAATATCATTTTGTTCTTATTTTAAGCCATTTAAGGGTTACGTTATTAAACGCATTTATTTCAAGACATGCGTTTTGTTTCTGTTTGCTACAGACACATTTAATGACACAATATTTTTAAGTCAAGTAATGAACGAGTTTTTCTATGCATAGCTCATAACTACTACATTTTATCCATTATATTAAATACGATAATACATTTAGTTCCCTATTATGAGGAAATATCCCTCCAAGCCTTTGATCATGTGTTTTGTTTTATGATTATTAAAAAAATAATAATAATTGATCATTAACAAACCTGTTCATATTTATAATGAAATGGCTAAAACTTAAATTTAAAAGTACTGAAGTTACTTCAATTATATTACAATTTCTCCTTTTAAAACAAAGTGCAAATGAAAACCAAAGTGAATTTAGTGGAGTACGGTGAGCGATGTCCGGTGAGAATGTGAAGGCTAATCAACGATTGCTCATATTCAGTTTAAAAACACACACAAATTAGATATTATAATATCAAATACATTAAGAGTAATACCTCAAACAAAACGCGACCATAGTCCACTATTTTGATTTCCTGTTTCATGCGTCCTCTTATGTTGTACTGTAAATCAGAGTGAAGATGTGCTAGAAGAAGAACTGCCTATTCAGCCATTTTGACTCCATTTCCATATTTCTTCAACGCAGACGCCATGATGCCTCAGTTAGATTTGTTAGGTTCACATTGTTCATTGTCAGCTGAGTAAGACCCCAGCATGTGTAACAGATGCAATGTCTGTATGTGATCAAGCTCAGGGGAGGAAGTTAAATTCTGTGGTGGAAAAATTTGTAAGCTATTGACATCTAGGTCAAATAGTGCGAGTGCTGTAATGATATTCTAGGTTCGAAAGTCCTTGGTGCTTTTGATTTGTAAAGCAATGGCAAGGATACACACAGAGCAAAGGTGAGAAAGCTGCTTGGTTTCTACATAATGAATGTTAAATTGTGGCATGAGCGGATTATATCATTTTCATTTAATTTCCCTTTTTATGTTTTTTGACCACCACTTAAATTTGTTCAGATCCCCTGAGTCAGGTCTATAGCAGAAAGCAGGTCACCATTATATAACCAGGAAGTGCCCTGCCAATGTCCTGCAGCTTGTTTACAGTGACATCTTGTTGCCAGGGAGATAGAGTCCTGACGGAGAATGTTTTTATTAGTGGTCACGCATGGTCAGAGTTATTGCTTGCTCAAGTCACCTCATCCTTTTGATATAGAACAGCGCAGACACTCTAGTCTATGAAGGGTTGCCATGCTCTCACCTGACATCGCCAACCTGCCCGGACACCTGAAAGCTTCCCGACAAAAAGAGTTTTGGACTCAGTTTCATTAGAAAGGACAAGAACACACTTGAAACCAGGTACAAAACAACTGCCAAGCCCCTTATTCAATTGATTTACATAAAAACAGATTGCTGTCTCACTTGGGAGGTCCCATAATTTCGTTTACACTCATTAAACGACAGTGAATGATATCACAGTTGTTGCCAAAATGGATGGAGGTTTTGAGCTCAATTCATTGTGAAGGTATGCAAAAAAAAATCCCCAAAACATTCAGCCGTTATAATGGTCAAAAAACAACCTGAGATCAGGGAGCAAATCTCCCAGCACACACAAAAAGAGCAGGATATTCTCTCTTCACTGATTATATACTTATATCTTCAATACTGTGGGATGAGATGACCACAGTCTATTTGACTTAATAATAGAATAGCAAATTATCAAATTTTTAAACAAGCTGAGACCGGCCGTTCTGATTACCTTTTAATCTGAAGCCTGAATTCTGAAATCACCCAAGTTTCCTCCGGGGGGAGCAGCAGGAGGCGCTGTAAAGCAGTTAGCTTTCTGATAATGAAGCAGCAGCAAAAACAAACATGGATGATGAGGGGGGAAGGGTTAGCACTACATTACAGTGGCTCGTGCACATTAATGCAAGATTAACATTGAATGAGCATTGGGAGTCCATACCAATGATATCAAATACATGTGGCTCTTACCCATGAGGCCCAGCAAATGTGCAGAATAATGTGAAGCACAATGCAAAGTGCCACACCAAGGTGTTTCAGTAATGGTGTGAAAGCACATGAGCACTAAAAGAGTTGTTCTTGCTTATTATCACTTTTCTCTCGTTGTGAACGTGATGGCCTAGGCCCTAAATCACTGCGGAGACACTTTGGCTGTGTTGCTATGCTCTTGTTGTCTATTTCGTCACATTTATGCGTTCCATGTTTGTTTTGATATTTTCCAAAGAAAATATCTGTTAGTCCTTTGGGCATTAGCGAAACATATGGTTCCAGGTCACTTCAATAGCAAACTGTTTTTTATTACACTATTTGTATTGGAAACTCTTGATATTTGCTGCCTGGGGGGTTTCATGCAGTATAGTCCTGAGGTTTGAAAGACTACTTGAATTAAACAAACTTTAGGTCATCATTGAGAGGACTTGATAACAAACGGCAGAGTATTGAGACATGCTTTCACTTCCTCCTCATCTGGAGAACTGAACATAACCTTACTATCAACACATCACAGTCTACAAGTCACAACTGTGAAGATATCATGTTATTAAAAACCCTAATCTTCAGCTGAGAAGAAAAATGATATCACCCTGTCAAAAGGTGAAAATATTAAAAACACGGCTCATTTTATATTTTCGGTAAGCAGGCTCGACATAAAATCACTCAACATAAAACAATTCTTCCTGAATAAGATATCTAAATGGTGAACTATTTAAAATACTTATTTAAATCTGAGATAAAAACATTCAAAATAGAACCACAAGCAAACTTTACATAAAAGATTATGGATGTGTTAAGTCAACTTTTAAAAAAGCACCAAGAATGTATACTGTCATCCAGGGGAATCTGCCTTAATCAAGTTTATCTTCATATCTTTCAGTAATGATGAATAATTATGAATTTTATAAAACTATGTAGTTTTTAAAGAGTGGGCAGAAATAATGTTACATTTTGGACATGTAACTTCAGTCCGGGAAAGCTTAGCAGTCTATCTATTTCCTTGTTTTAATTAACCAGTTCAATTCATCAGTCACCCTGTAGGTTATTAAAAATGGCATTTGAATTGAAACGCTAACCTAGCACATGGACTATGTAATATAAATATATATATATATGTAATTTTTCTTTGGACGAATATTTTGGTGCTCTGCTGCACACCAAATTTCAGCGAAGCCGCATGCATATATCTGTTGTATATTATAATGCATTACTTATGTCTATTGACTAGTCTGATATACAAGGATCAATTGTTTTTTATTAACATCAGCTGTTTTCAATATAAGTTCAATTAACTGCATGATTGTAGATTTAAAGTCACCAAAAAAACTGAAAATCACAATCTCTATCTAAAACTTGCCCTTTCATGAGGGGTTAAAGACGTTAATGAATTATTTATTACAGATCCACATGAGAGGTGTGAGCAGTGCGAATACCCGGACAGTGTGATTCTTATTCCTGGACTGTATTCTTAGGTATACCCTGCTGAGGCAAGCAGTATTTGTGACGTTGGGGCACATTAAAATCCAAATCGAAAACGGCTGCTAGGCCTGATAGACTGAAGGGGGGGAAGGAACCAAACCAAAATTGCCAAAGCGTTCACCATCTCTGCTCGGCACTAGACTCCTCTATAAAGACATCTGCTGATGACACACTTTGGGGAGGCCTGCTCATGCGGAGGCTGGCAGAGAAATCACTCTAACGAGATTGAGCCACACGACTGCCTGCTGAAGGAGCCTGACGCAGGCTCCCACACAACCTGCCGCCAAGCGGGACGCCACAAAGCCGCCCGGGCCTGCCGCAAACATGTCCTCACCCTATTCTGCAACTACACAGCCCAGACAGCCAGGGTGGCAGAATACCATTAAGGCCTGAAATCCAGTCAACATGCTATCTCTATTTCCTCTCAAGCTTCCATCAGCTCGGCAGGCCAGCACAATATCCACTCCACTGTGGTCTGAATTAAATTATCTGCTCTACCATTGTCCAAAATCAAAAGAATATATGATTTTCTACTGCTATATTGATAGCCTCTCTCTTTACTTTTGTCTGTTTCTTTCTCTTTCTTTCTCTCAATCTTTCTTTCCCCTCTGCTTTCAGCACTGTTAGGTAAAAAAACAACATACTTACAGACAGGTGTTTTCAGTTGTTTGACTGCACATTAGTTGCTGGCACATACCACTGTCTGATTGTTAGCCTGTATAATTGCAGGGTTTACGTCAAGTGGCATACACTCTACAAACTCCCAAAGGGGTGGCAGGAGGCAAAGGTGTACCAAGCAAACCCTTTGCCAGCCCTTAAACAGTTGCTTCAACATGAGGCAAGTTGCCACATAGAACCACCACCCACACTAATCAGCTGCATCACAGCTTTGTGGTTCTTCTTTGCCAAACATAACATTGCCAGATAATTTATGAACAGCTACTATACCTCTGCTAACACACATTGTCTCACACTATAATGAGGCGAGTGCTAAGCACAATGTGGAACACCCACAAAAACGGCTAATACAAAAAGGTACTTGTAAGTCAAGACTTACTTAGATTGCAGATGCAAGGCTTTAGAAATAATAAAAAAGGCTTAATGAAACATGCTGAACATAAACACTAGTGTTTTTCTATTGTTTATTTTATTACTTAATACTAGATTTCAGAGGTGTATCAACTACTGTGTGAGATTAGAGAGAAAGGACATCCTTTCTTTCCTATAGTGTTTCATATATCATTAGTTTATGTATGTTGTACAACATTTTAATATTTTAATCTGAGTTTTTGAATAGATTAGATTCTTTGCCTTGGTTTTGTGAGGGCTACAAAATAACCTTCAATTCAACAACATTATGGGCTAAGTTATAACACTACAACATGTATTACTAAATTCAAAAGGATTGAAAATGTGGTGAAATACAGAATCTAGGGAAAACCACTCATGATTTTTGACAACAGTAAAGCCACTGAAGCAGGAGGGTTGCAAAGCGTGTCAAACTATTTACATCAGTGTGAGAGAACACTGACTTACTACACCTTTGATTTGTATATCATCACTGCGGTAAAATGCTAGAGTGATGGATAACTGCATAGCAGGTTTAACTCCATATTTTTCCCCCGACAGATATATTCAGGGATCGAATGATGGATAGACACATTAAAAGATACTGGAAGAGCCAGGAGATTCAAAGTTTCTTTTTTATCACCTGCATGTCTTGAAATATTACTTGATACTTTCTTCAGTGCTTTTGGAGTCTCTCCCTGGCATAGTTTATCTGACTTCAAACTTATTTCAAACCTACGGGTCTACACCTTAGCACTTTCGTGGTCTTTAAAATTTGCTCTTTTCAATCAAATCCAAATTATTAAAAAAAATGTTAAAGTCTTGAGTTTTTTGGTAACTGCCAAATGACACCTCATCAGCATATGTTTAGTCAGAGTGAGAGCTTTTGCTTTATTGAGGTCTAAAGGCTAAGACTAAACGCAGTATAAACATTCAGGTCTTCATGTGCAGCCACAACAGTTACCTTCAAGTGAATGCATTTTACCTTCTGACAGTGTTTCATAAATGTGCCCCATGTGTGATCTTCTTAAGTTCGCCTCTTCCAACTGATCTCTGACCCCTGCTCTCTGTTTCACTGCTCTCCAGGTCGCAGCCTGTGCACAAACACAGATGCACAAGCATCAGCACACAGACACCCAGGCACAGGTGAGCCTGGCCCTCCATGCTTCCTACCGTGCTCCTACCCCGCAAGGGTCCAAGGGTCAGGCCTAAGGCCCAGCATGCGTTTGCTCCTGGTCACATTAGGTCCCAGCACCCTAGAGTTGGGTCTGAAGACTGCCATGCTCCAAGACGTTTGATGTAGGGGTGAGAGAGTCTCTGTTACTGTGCCTTTAATTAGCTCCAGCAGCTGCCACTTCCTGGTCCAAGAATGCTGCCACAATCCACTATCTAGCTAATCTATTGCAGGTGATTGTCAGCAACACATCAAAGTTATAAGAGCTTGCTTTAGCTCTCAGGTATTTCAGTCTTTAAGAGAGACGGCTACGTCACTTAACTGGCTGCTTTTGGCTAAACGTGGCAGATGCATTGACGCTGCGCTTACACAGGCCAGTTGCAGTGTGGCTAGCAGAAACACTGCTGTGATTCACAGTTCCATCTCTACGACCAGAGTGTTCCCAGCTTTCAGCCAAGAGGGTGTCAAATTATGCAAAAGTATGTCTCCCATCTCTTGTCATTTGCCGAAGATGTTGGCCCATTTTTCCATAATGCTTAAAAAAATAACACCAGCAGGTCTGAATCTAGGCAAAGTGCAGGAAAAGATCGCATGGTAAATAAATATCCCCCCCATTATAGTTCTGTCCTGTCTGAAACAGATTCATGGGAAAAGAGTTTAAACTGATTTAAATGCTCTCCTAACAACGTCAACTGAAAATGAATCTCAGATTAGGAGCATGCACCTCTTTCTCCTCTCACCTTTGTCACTCCTGAGAGAGTGGATTGCTTGGTAAAACTCCACTCCATAGAGGAAAAAGGCAGACTTCACAGTCAGCTTAGGCATACTAATACCCTGGGCTCATTAAATTAATGGGGGCCAGATTCTCCTTACTGAGCATGCACCATTGCCCTTTGAGTTTGCCGAGGCTAGAGGGTGTGCAGTACTTTGAAAGCCCTGACCGGCATATCGAGCGCATTTTAATACAACCCTTTTGAGGCTCCTGGTATGATGCACAGTAACTCCCTGCCTTTAAGTTCCCGAACCTCTCCATGTGATCTCAACAGATAGCCACGGCTGCGTTGGATCAGGCCCGGGCTGTGCAGACACCAGGGGGATGGGGAGGGCCATGCAAGGCAAATTAGACCAGTGCTGTCCGCTTCTCAGAGGAGGCCATTCTTTCCTAAAGATGTGAGTCCTTGAGAAGCAGCTTCTTCAGTGTGCTTTGATGTGGAAAAGGTGCCCAGTTTAAGGCTCAAAAACAGGAGGTTTTGAGAGAGATTTAGCGGGATCCCTTTCAGTGAACAGGGGGAGAAGCTGCCCTTTCATTGGTCAATGGAACATGCTATAAGAATTTATTTTCACCATTTTCTGCATCAGACAAGACTCCTGAACCAACTGCATTATGCAAAGAAACCATATTGTTCATGGCGTCTGTCACCCTCTAATCAATTGTAAGACACCAAAAGGTAAAGCATGCAACAACATGAGCTAAGTATCAATAACACAAATAGAATGGAAGTGAATCATCTACAAATGATAACAGCAAACGTGGACGCTCTCAGAATGACAGGACAGCCAAAGCAACATTGCTTTGTTATTGTAATGTTTTGGATTTTCCAACAAGATGCAATAGTACAATACAATGTATCTACACACACAGTCATGATATAGCATTTCAAAAGAATGCTAAACAAATACTGTTTACATGGGGCCCAGAACCTTCAACAAATCTGTTTGATGAGCGCAGACAAAATCCAGAGAGCCTTCATTTCCATAACAATAGTGCTTTTTGAACACTAATAAGATACCTATGTGTTATGATGGCTTGGAATTGTATAGTTTTGGACACAGAAATAAGTGTTGTTCAGTGTTGCTTGACAACAAATGATATCACCTGTCCAAATACTAAAACAGGTTTACAATCTTTTAAACGAACATCTCCATGGTACTTTACAGTTCCATTTTATCCACTTAGTCATTCTCCAAAGCACATCTAAGTGAACTGTTTTTAATATCAGGTAAAAGCAATTGTACACGTTATTTCAGTGTGCCCTTCTTGAAGACTGAATTTGCTTTTTAATTTTTTTAAACACAGATTTATTGTAAACACATATGAAATACATTGGAGCTGGTGTCTTTATGCAATTCCGGTCCTACTAAAACATTTCAATTTCATTTAAAGAGCAACTGAATGGTACTTGTGGTCTCGAGTAAGTACAGATTCTTCTTATGGTCACAGTACTAACAGGCTTCAGTCACAGAAAGTGCTTTGCAGTCTCACCTTTCTGACACCTTGAGAGCAAGACGGACTCCATATTTAACAACAGTTGAATCCAACTGAAAAAAATATGTGAGAGGTGGAACATTTTCTCCTCTTCAAAAAGCTTATGCACAGCGTTTCTTGTTCTTTAAGAGAGAAGAATCACTAAACAGCACTTACAGGTTTTTAGAGCATATTAAGGGGTTTGGGCTGCAGAGAGGATCTGGTTTGGTCAGAAGCAAGGCCCCCACCCCTCTTTTTTTAAAGGCAGGCTTTTTTCTTTTTCCTTTTGCAGGGCTTTGCACAGTGGTGTGGCAACTATGTGGATCACAGGTGGGGGAGTCTGCCTCCATCGAATAAGCTAGCTCACTAAGGATGGGATTTGGCGCTGTTATTTTTCTATTAGGGCTGAATTATGCTAAGCCTTTAGAAGCCATCTTTGTGTTGCCATGGCAGCCCATACTTCCTGCAGGGTTGCGACCTTGAATGACTACACTAGTGCAAAGCCAAGTACCACAGAGACCCTTTGAGGATTAAAAATGTGAGTTCATAGTCATGCAAAACGCCTCGAAAAATATGAGTGAAGCTTGTAAAAATGAATGACAAGTTTATTGGGACGCCCCCACGTCTCACGCGACAATTCAATAAACATCTTCCGTTCGCCTCAGATTCCCAGGTTCGCGTAAACACGGTGTTGTGAGTGAGCACGTTACAATTCTCACCACGGACGTTTCATGTCCACTTTTTTGTGTGTCTTCTTTCAGACTTTACTGAGAAAACTGAACAGAGACTTTTACCTCTGAAGCAGGCGGACAGACCTGTTAGCTCGTGTTTAGCAGCTTCGGCTCCAAGCTAGCGACGCTAATCGACCCGCGAGGCCGAGGTGACGTCACTTTAGGCGCGAAAAAGTGCTGCCTCTGTGAGGAAACAGGTTCGGGATCAGTTTCCACAAAACACGATTTAGGGTAAAGCGCTCCACCTGAAACAGCAACCGATCTCCGTGCAGCGTATAAGTGCATTTTTCTTCTCAACTTTGGAGCCACTAAAACCGCGGCTTCAGTTCGCTGTCCGCGAATTAAAAAAGCTCCAAGAAGATTAACTACTTAGACCCATCCTTCTAGTAAGCTTTCTCGGCCGACGTGAAACTTGCTGCGCGTCCATGTCGCCCGTGGTGGAGCTGGGAGCTCAGGTGCTGAGGTGATTTATGGCGGCTCTCCAGTCGCACCGCTCCGAGTCTGACAGGACTTTCCGCGCAGTCCGTCCTCATCAATACACGCAGGATGTTGAGCTCCTTACCGTGATAGGCATAAATGATTGTTTTTTCTTCTCAAACTGTAGCAAAAGTTCAAAGCAAAAGCAAATGTTGATTTTTGGTCAAGTTTAAGAGTCTGACAATATGTCACAAAGCACAACAGGATCCAACTTTGATGAGAGGAGCTTTGAGAAGGGCGGCTATCCGGAACTTCCCGCCTGGTTTAGCCTGAAAAAACATACCTATGCACGTGGGACCTGTTGAAGAAGTAGGCTGAAGACTTGTTTGTTAAGTCAATTTCATGACCATATATATATATAATGTGTGTGAACTTGTTTTATTAATGCATATCATCTCCGCCTCTTCTGCCCTTTCTCACATCATATCATACTCGCTTCATTTTCTCCTGAAAGGATGAAATCTGAAATGGGAATCAAGGCCATAAAAAGGGGAAGACCATCGCGCCATCACCTTAGAAAAGAATGGGGTGGTGAGAGACAGAGAAGCCCATATCGATGGACATCCCTGAAAATGAACTCTCATGAAAAATTCATCCCTTAACGGATCCTTAACATTAGCCGTTAAATCAAGCATGGAAAAGAGAGCTTGAGTGATTTTATAGACCAGTTAAAGCACAGGGGCAGAAAAATAAATGATTGCGGGGAGCTCGACTCTGGATAATGTGAGGGGCAGAAAGAAAGAAAGAAAGAAAGAAGGGAAACTCAACAGTTCCGGGGGTCGTTGAGGAAATCTAGACTGCATTTAAACTCGGTGTCACGTCTCAGCAGATTATGCCGAGCTGCCCGAGTCCACTTCACCTGTCTCTGGGTTTCGGCTGTGTGGGATTGCTGTAAGGCTGGCCAGCATTTCGCTGAAGTGTAGTTTAGAGTCCGGCGCGGGCGGGATTTCCCCCGTTTTACCGCCGCGCGCTCCAGTGCCGCGCTGCCTCGTGTCGGTGCTCGGTTTGGTTTGACAAAATGACACTCAGCCTTCAAGAGCTCTGTTGCGAGTGTCGGGCTTGTTTAAAAAGTGCTCTGTGAATGTGATTTCGCCCGGCTTTGATGCGCAGCTCCCCAGAGAAGCGGCTTCAGCATTTTCTTCACGTCAGCTGCCCCACCTAAACCCCCCCAACTCGCGCTGTGACAGTCCTGAAAGGAGCGCTTTCTTCCTTTCCGGCTGCAATAATGAACTCTTCTGAGTGACGTCTCATTCCGCCGCCGTGAAGTGCTGCAAGCTTTTATCACCGCCGAGCGATTGTTATTAGCTTTAAATAACAATTTCAGTCTGATAATGCATCGTTGTAATTTCTAGATTTGGGCATTCCTTCCGTCGTGTACTTCGTCTCGCTGGGAAGCGGGTCATGCTGTAGTTTTGTGCTCACTGACAGCTTCACGTCGCGGGCAATGCGACAGGGGTCACCGACTGTCAGTGAGAAGCAGTAAAATCAGGGGGATTTTTTTTTTACTGTTTTGAATGCAAATGACTTCGAATATTTTTACGCGACTAGGGTTACAACAACAAGTTAAAAGACGAGACTAATTAGGGCCCGGGCTGTATAAGGCTAGTGAATATTTAGAAATGCTGCATGCATTAGTAGAGAAGGGGGCCGAGCACTTTGGGCAAATTCTGAGAAGAAGGAATGCTTTCGACTTTGGGAAGTTGCTCAGATTTGTCAAAATCAGAGAAAGTGACCAGCTCGGGTAAGACTTTGGGATCTCGTCAAATCCATCAAGAGTGAGGCTTTGAAACGTGGTGTAGGCCTACAAAGAAGCTTCAGTAGTAATTTTCAGCTGGAAGTCAAAAGACCAGAAAGTGAAAGCAAGTTTTTGGTAACACAAAACTTCTGTCAATTAGTCAGATTTTCCAGCCTGTTCGCAGACGTTTTGATCGAACAGAGCCACGGCGCTTGATAGATTTGGGAATGGGTAAATATGGGACTCTGCACTTGCTTTAGGGCATGGTCATTCATAACTACATCATTCAGCCTCCAAGCACCTCTTGAACTCCGAGGCTAATTAAAAATACATATCATCATAAGCATGAAGTGGTGTTTAAATGAAACGAAAGGCTAACCTTTTTGAGTTATTCTGAAGTGATATGAAGAATGCAAGGCTGGACTTTGAGAGGTGAATCAAGTTCAAGTCCAAGCAATGACTCTTCCCACCCTGGCTGGGAATCCAGGAGTGAGGAGCTGGCTGCGCACTCATTGTATTCTTCTCACACCATTGATTTTTGATGTACTAGCCAGCCTGAGATGGCCCTTGTTGATGTATGCGGTGTTATTACTCTCCTCCAAGGGTGTTCATTTTTAAAAATAGTAAGGCTGACTTGAGATCAGACAATTGCACATGTTATGACAGGGTGAAGAGTGGCATTGTCCAGACCTCATAATGAGTAATCTGTGATACTCTTTTACTTTCAAGTTCTTTAAAAGTTTGAAAAGAAAGGATTTTTAAATGAGGCTTTCTTTTAAGGAGAACCGTATATATATATATATATATATATATATATATATACATCTATATATATATATATATATATATATATATATATATATATATATATATATACAGAATATATATATATATATATATATATATATATATATATATATGTATACAGAGAAACTTGTAGATCTTGGTTTTTTCTTTTATCAGAAGGCTGTTGAAAAAGAGATACCTCCTAGTGTATAAATGCTGTCAATGGGAAGGTGGTTCCCCAAGGTACTTTAGGGAAATATAATTGTACCACTAACTTAACTCACCCTGTCTTCACTGCAGGCTTTTTTTGTTTTACTTTTTCCTGCTTGAAAAATGTAAGTTATGAAAACGTACAAATATGACTCTTTCCTCTGGGAAAACGAATGCAGAACTTTTAAAAATGATATTTACAAATGAAGAAATTAAACACTGAAAGTCGGTGAAAGCGCAAAAAAATGGCAAAGTCTCTGAAACGGTATGTAATTTATTCATGAGGGAAGGATGAGCGCTCGGTGATGGAAATGAACACTGGAAGAAATTTGCTAAGGGATTTAATAGCAGCTGTGGATGATGTGGCAAAATATAATATCACGATACTTCAAGACATTTTCATTGATACATTAATATTTTTTTCTGAAATGTGATAAACAAAAAAGAAGCACATTTTTGAGAACATTTTGATGTTTCTTACATAATCGTACTGAATCCAGTTAAACAGGGCTACCGAGGCGTTTGTAACGAAACATGCACTGGGTCAATGTTTGTTGAGTACAGATATCAAAGCCCATGTAGCTATAATCATACATTTCGTCATACTACCCCGGTCTAGTTAAAAGAATTGATTTTTCAGTGAGAACCACCAAATAATTTTAGAGTAGGCAACAGATTTCACTGAAAAAAAAAATCCAAGTGATGTTGCAAGCTATTTATATGCTGGATATATTCTGCTCTCATGTGGCTGCCAGTGCCTAGTATGGCTGTTTTTTTGGTTATGTTTACCAACATTTTCAAATTCTTAATGCTTAACAGTTCCTGACAGCACTAGCATACTGTTTGTGTGGATCTATGGAAATTCCTTTATACTCTAGTATTTTATTGATTTTGTTTGTAAGTGTTCATTATATACTAATGATCAAGATGTTAGTTAAAATTGCTGCACAGATCCAATTCAATTACTAGTGTTTAAAGTGCTAGAAAAAGTAGATTGTTATGATTATAAAAGTTTAAAGGTGGCATTGGTCTATGTTTTTATTGTGTTTTAATTAGTAAGAATCCGCTATGTGTACAATGACTGAATTCAGTTCGTCTTAAAGGTTTGAAATGATGGAAGAGATCTGCTTTAAACAAACAAAAACAAAAAAATACCTGTCAGGACTGATTTATCCTTGTTTGTTTGTTTGTTTTTGTTTGTTTGTTTGTTTGTTTGGTTTTGCTTGTTTGTTTGAGGAGAGACACTTGAGAGGAAAGTTTAATTTTGGTTATTAATCCTTCTTGATCAGGCCAGGCGGGTTGAGTGGAATGGGCAGCGCCGGATATGACGGACGGAAGAAGCGCGGGACTGTTGGACACACTGTGGTCCTGGGCTGGAGCGGGGTAGATTATTCAGTGCACTGTCTGCAGGGTCCAGGATCAGATAAGCAACGCTCTCTGTATGGTTTGAACACAGTGCATTAAAATGAGTAAATGTAGATGTAAGACAGGATGTCCTGGAGTCTTATTATGCGCTTCTTTCACATCAGCTCACCTGAGTGCAGCTCTTCAGGACACTAAACTAAAGCTCTGCAGGCTTCATTGCCCCACCAGACTGAGAGATTTTAAAGCAAGTTTGGAGGAGCACGGTGGAAATAACGTGAAAGAGGAAAAACTGAACCCGGGCGATCACGTTCATTATACTGACTTTAATATTCGCTCATGATCCAATTTATCCTTTTTTAATGAAGATCACGATGGTAATGAGGCAGTCATGGTGTGGAAATGCTCAATGCCTCATACAATGAATCAAATAATGACATTTTCCAGTCTCTAATAAATGAAATACATTTTCACATTAAAGAATATTATGTGCGGATGGCAGTTGGTTCCTTTTACTGAGTCATCCCTCACTGAATAAACATTTTAAACGTTTTAAACGTCTGCGACCCTTTTTAATTGCAGTAATAATTTCCTGAGTGAGCATCACCCTCATCCAAACACTGGTCTCATCCATCCTCCAAACGCACAAGCACACTTACAAATAAAAGGGTCTGATCATAAAGGATCCACAGGTTGCGCAAGTGAAAGAGTTGTCTTCAGGTGGTGGACAGAGTCTGCTGAAGAGCACAAGCGGCTCAGCAGGTCAGAGGAAACGCTCTGCTCCACTGATTAAGAGCATCCTAAAGTGTCCTCTGTGCGTCAACCCAAAAGGGCCCCTTTCACCTCGTGACGCGCCACTTGAGCACTGGAGCAAAGGCAAGGCCCTCCTTAGAGGCATGGGTTAATGTAATGTTTGCTCTTTGTACTGTGGAAATTACGGATTAGCTTCGCTTTGTTGCTGAACACTGAACGCTCAATGTACACAGACACCCCAATTCAAGCCTTCTCCAAAGCCATTTGGCCTGAACTTGCAATGCCAAATCTAAGGAAGTGTTCACAGCCTTTCATTCAGTGCGCCTGCTGCTTAGCCGAATGCGGAATAAGTTACTCTGGGTTTCGTTAACGGGAGGAGAACCTCCATAGCCCGGGCCATCGCAAATTCTGGACCACAATCTGACCAAGTGTGGTCCAGGGACTGGTCCAGTGCGAGCTTCTGACGAACTGGCAGATTCAAGAAATGTATTTCTTTTCTTTTTTTGTTTAGTCCTGATCACTGATTTACTCGCGCTGTATAAATGCAGTTTTGGATAAACTGTAGATAGTACTGCAGTTTTGTGTGAGGGCTCAGTGCACCACGGTGAAATCTGGAACCAAGTCTGTCTTCTTAAAACCAGCTCCGGAAGCATATCAGCCATTTTAAACACAAGACACTTCTTTTGTTTTACTGATTTATAGTGAATTATTCTGATGATATTCATTACTAGAACAAGTGAGCACAAACTTTCTTTTTCCAGAGTAAACAGTAGTAGCAGTCACCAGTTTATTAAGTGCTTTTGTACGGGTTTGCACGCTGACTAAATATGTTATTATTGACTTTTTCGATTTATTTCATTTACACTGGAGCTGAAGCTGGCACAAAGAAAGCAATTGATTTAGTTCCTTTATTAAAATCCAATCGAAATAGAATATAACTGTACGAAGGCTTTGAATAGAAAAAAAGGAAAAAATAAATAGGAAAAATCCTAGCTTTTCATTTGACGTTGTAGTTCGTTCCAAGAGTAAGACTTCTGTACAAAATCTGACTGGTGTCCGCCTGAGAGAAAGCTCTGAAGGGAATCTGTCATATTTTAAAGCACCTTTTCTTTCCTGCATGTGTATCCATTTGTAATCACTAGATTAGATTATCAGTGAGCACATCTCAGACATTTATATGTAGATTAAATTCGTTTAACAACTAAATAAAATCTCACTGAAATGTGATTAACAAGGAAATGAATGGCAGGCTGGGACACCTGTTGGCCGAAGCGACAAAGAAGCCGCAGATCTCAGAGAGCAGATCAGAACTGATCAGCTTCCAAAAATATAGAATCGCAGACTTTCTCACATTTATAAAATGGTATTTAAATGGCTAAAGACAGTGTTTACGGCAGCTGCGCTGAATTCCGTTGATAGTGCGGTCTGTTCGTCGAACTTGAGCAAGATAAATTACCACTGAAGGCTGGTGGTTCATTTCCTCTGAAACGGACGAACCGTTCAATCGATCAACGAGTCATGGCCTATCACCGTCCAAAGGATGGAAATGAGGGCAGGTGCTGTTAGAAAGTGCAGACTGGGGGAGTGTTTGGAGCTGTGGAGGTAAAGTGCGCCCATCTGGGTTATAGATGTGTTATATGGCCCGTTCAGGGATGGGATGGGGTCTGCTAATGAGTAGCCTTTCCCACTTCAGTATTTGCACGTTTTTCGTTGCCAAAAGTCTGGGCTCAGTTATACACGCTCGCAACACTCTCACACACGCACACATACACACACATGCGAACACACTGCACATACAGACTGGAAAAACAGGAGACAATCTATTCATCTGAATATATATTTTTAAATACAACACAATAAAAATTACATTTATATACCATACTATTATATATATATATATATATATATATATATATATATATATATATATATATATATATATATATATATATATTCAAAGAAAAAATTATTATATATGTATCTTTAACAGAAAAAAATATATAGATTCTTTGTGTTTAATTTGACGTTTTCAAACAGTAGATTTTATGACTCGTTTGAAAACAGAGCTTAGCACGTGCTATTTAGATTTCATTTTTAATCAATTTAAATGAAAACTCTGATATAAAAAATGTGAATCAAACACAAAACACATCATATTTAATGTGTGACTGGGGGCTTGGTCAAAATTTCCCTGTAAATTATATATATTTAAATTGGCGTTCATGGGGTTGTAAACATCTAAACCTAAAAGGAAAAACCTTTTTTTTTAAGTTGGTCATTCACTCAGAAGGTATTTGATGTTGTGCATATTCTTTCACTTCTGCTTTTACTTTTACCAGTTTGGTGCAGACTTTCCACACAGACTAAATATATATGTCCTGCCTCAAAAGCATCTACTTTAATGCTTTTGTTTTGCTTCTTTCAGGCCTGCTTCCATTCACACTTTGATGTACAGCATCCATTAAATGGTTAGTACTTACCCAGGCTCCTGCACCTGCAGTTTTCAATGCTCACAGGCGCAGATACATTTCTACTGTTTCATTTCCACATTCATATTGTCCCACACGCAATGTTTCAGAGGGAAAGTAACTCGATGCAAGTATCCTTGATGGTCTTCTGTGACAGTATGACAGATGGTAAAAGAAAACTATATTTTAAATGCAATTTACAATTTGTGTAATTACAATAGCAGAAGTAACCCCCCCCCCCCCTCTCTCTCTCTCTCTATATATATATATATATATATACACACACACACACACAAGACTATTGTTTTCATGTTTTCAAGTTATTTTTCGAGACTGCACAAATGTTAGATGTGTCCAACTTGCTATACAGTAGATGTAGATTACTCTAAAAGTATTTAAAAAGCTGTGCATATCAACAATTAAGTTAAATTAAAATATCCAGAATGCCCTGTATTTTTTCTAAATAGATTTATTGTACCAAATGACCATAAATTGATTATTACAGTATATTATTAATCACTTTTGTTGTTCCCAAAACCTTTAAATATTGAATAAAGAGCCTAAAATATCTAAACTATTCTTTGCTGCCTGGTGTGTAGCATTTCAATCAACACTTTTCAAGTTTACATTAAATAAAAGAACAATTATTAATATGACAAGTGATTTCAACATGATGATAGTGTATATAAATATATTAAAACTACCTCTACTTATAATTTATCCAGTTTTTTTTTTTTTTTTTGTCAAATATGAACTCTTGTTGTTTGCACCAGTGTTTTCAGCTCCGATCCCTACAGAACCAAGCTCTTCTGCCTGCTGTGTCTCTATACATGCCTCACAAGTCTCCAGTAATTCTTCTGCATGATGAGTTCTGAGGTCTCCGGTGTGGTCTGGTTAGTTTGGATAAGAGAGATTATTCTGGAAGTCATTTCTCAGAAATGAGTGGATGTGACTGCTATAATGAGAGAATAGAGCAGCCATCAAACACTGAATGCAATACACTTCTCTGTGCATCAGCCAAAGATGCGCCAGGAGAAACTCTAGAGAACTGCTCTGGACTGAATACAGCAGTAACTTGCCAGCTGTGAACACAAACACAAACACTGAAAACATCACATTCACCAAAGCTATATGCATGTTTCACACTAGCACGTGCATGAGTAATACTGGGTGAAATGTGTTTAATTAAGGGACTGAAAGGTCACACATGCGCATTTCCAGTTATTATTTAATATGCAGTTTCCTAATAAAACAGTAAAGTTTCTATTGTTAAAAAGTCAGTCGAACACCAGAGTTCATGTAAGGCCACTCTGGAGAGAGCAGACTCAACTGAAGTTTGCAGGGGAAACTTTGAAGGATTATTAAAGCATTTTTCAACCGATTGTCTATCTATCCTCATGTTGTATGTACTATTATCACAGACAAAAAAGAGACATTTCTCAGTAGAAAAGAACAGAAATCCCATTGACCCAAACCACATTTATAATGGGCAGCTGCTTCAGAACCAAGTCAATGGGTTGTCTGTTCTTTCACAAAGTACATGGAAACACACTGAAATTATTCTCAGTAGTTATCGATCGTATGCTGTATCCCGGAACAGTTTTGATTTAAAACTGCTGGAATTATCCTTTAATATGGTACAATGTTTAGCTCTGTACAGTTAAATGGCCTTTCGATCAAGAGGGCTAAGGGTGACTTTGTGAATACTGAACAAAAGTTTTAATCTTGACTGTTACCTTGCAAGGCCCAAGTCATAGCAGATGCCATAAAAAGTCATCAAACCTTAACATCATCTGGAACACCCACACTAATGAAGACTTGTGCCCTCATAATCAGCTATTACAACACCATCTGCTATCTACCTTTCTGCGGTGGTCATCAGGAAGCTGTGCTCAGTCTTTCCCTACATGTTATGACATGTCATGTATCCCACAAAAAAGTACAAAATAAATTAATAAAAAGCTTATTCATATATTCTTTTGATTTTCTTTTTTCTCAGTAGTAATTTCAACATTAGTTACAGCTGCATCTCCTCAAATATTCAGAGCCTGAAAAGGCACTTCCAGCACCGCTGCTGCTGCAGTTGCTGCTGTGGCAACTCAAAGTGAATTTGTCAATCCCCAACCTAATAAAATTACATTTCATATCCATCCTGTCTATCACTGATAACTTAATGAACCGCACTGCGCTTTCAACAATAGGAAGCGTTTCACATCCTGGCTTGGAAATGAAAGAGCCAATAGGATCCATTTTTAGACTCACCAGATGATGCCTTTTCACAAGTTTGGTGAACAGAACCAGGAAACAAACATCCTCTATCTTGGTAAATATGTAGGAGTTCCAAACATGTTTCTCGCAGCACACCCAAGACAATTAGGGCAAATGCGAAAAATTGTCTTTCGGTAGAACTTCCTTTGATTTGTTTTGATTTGTTAGAAAAAGATTTGTTTTCAAAAATGTCCAGATCAATTCAGTTTATCACATCACTATTGGCCCCTTATGCAGATATGAGGGCTTTTACTTTGAATTATTGTTTTCAAAGTATTTTTCATCTTACAAAAAGCATTTTAAATGTCTGCCCCAAAAGGGGAGGTGGGATAAATGGGATATGTCCATGATTATTTTTGGAAGGCTAGGGGAGAACTGTCAAAAAAGCCCATATCTTTTATTGAGATAATTTTGAGAATTTAAAAAAAAAATCCA
This sequence comes from Hepsetus odoe, assembly GCA_017165825.1. Classification (NCBI taxonomy): domain Eukaryota; kingdom Metazoa; phylum Chordata; class Actinopteri; order Characiformes; family Hepsetidae; genus Hepsetus; species Hepsetus odoe. The sequence continues at coordinate 15,457,417 of CM029376.1, forward strand.
CACAAATCATTGCACGATGTTTAGTATAAGATATATATCAAATTATTATTTGCTGATATAAAGCAGAAAAGGGAAAAGGCTCCTTTTTGTGCACAGATATTAAAACACTCATAATATGTAGTAGTGATAAAGTATTTATAGATGCATGCAGATTAGATATTACTGCAGGCAGATTACATACTGAAACATTTCATTAGCAATAAAAAAGCCATGCAAAAAATGTAATACCTACAATGCAACATGCAAGAAACCATTATCTCCTTTATGTTGCCCCTGTCCTTTATATAATAAAACAGATATTGTAATAATATAACTCAAAATGTACTCAAAAGCCCTTTTTTAATGTTGTTTTATATTTAAAATGCATTATATACCTGGTATACCACAAAGAACTTTGGTATTTTATGACACAAACTCAAAAACTGACTCAGAGAAATGCTTAATTGTTTCAACTGGAGATTTTTTTTAAGTTACTTTCTGTGAAATGTTGCACTTTCTTAAGACATCTAGAGAACAATAAAAAAATTCCCATGCCAAAAATGAATTCCTTCTTGAATTTTTCTAATTGTCTGGCATGAAAAGGAAGGTGAGTTGTTTGCCAAATGACTTTTGGAAGTGAGCAAATGCCTAATAGTCTGTCACTGTTATAATTGGAATTGCTATGGTGACAAATAGATTTAATGATGTAACTATGATTTTATAAAATACTAATGTATGTATAAACCTATTCAAAACTTATGTTCAATAAATGATATTCAAATAAAATGTTGTTGTTCAATAAATATTGATGTTCAATAAAATATTACAACTTAATGCACTTGTATAGACTTTGATTGTGTCATATTGGTGTTCTGTTTTAGGCAAAAGAAAGAATGTATCAAGTAGTTCCTGAAAATGGGCATATATTGGAAAGGGTCTAGTATAAATGTAATGACCATCTAGTCATCTAGTTTTCTGTGTAATGTATCCCTCTGTGTGTGTGTGTGTGTGTGTGTGTGTGTGTGTGTGTGTGTGTGTGTGTGTGTGTGTGTGTGTGTGTGTGTGTGTGTGTGTGTGTGTGTGTGCTTGTGTGTGTGGCTCCATTACTGTGGTTTAAAAGGTTTAACCCCTGTGTTCAGGGAGCCACATTTGCTGCTCACACCAAGCTTCATTCCTCCTCCAGCTCATAGGCACGTTAGCATTTTCTTCCCCCCTCCCACACTTTTGTCCTAAGAGGGCAATTAAGGAAACAAACGTTTTCCCCCAGATTAGACGGCTGGCAGCTTTGCATGCTAATGTAATGCCAAGTGGTTACAAATAGTGAGTGCTCTAATTACAGGCACTGTTTTCAATCAGAAATTGCTCAATTTCCCAGGATGAAGCCTCTGTGGCAGAGGGAAAAACTCCATAACCTGACAGAGGCAAGAGACAATCACCATTGCTTGTGTGTGCATGTATGTGTGTGTGTGTAGGTGGTTGAGACAAAATATGAGCAAGGGCAAAAGAGTCTAAGAGGAACCAGTGCAACCCCAGCCCACACCCTCTGTGTATCAACTGCAATATGTAGCACTGCAATTACCCCTCATTCACTAGCCAGCTGCTTAAATGTATGACACATATGCAACATGACATTCCAGAATCAGCTGGATATCAAACGCCTTCAGCCAAGCAATTTAACACAATTACTGTTCTGTCACTGCCAATAATAAAAAGGCAGCTATTACAAATGAATCCTAACCACCACACAATAGCAGAGAGGAAAGCTTTGCGTTATTATTCATGTTTCCTTCTTTGACGAGTCGTACAAATAAGAACCTGTTGGGGATCCAGGCTGGGTTTGCATTGGAGGCAATATGTTAGATTGACTACTGACATCCAGGGAAAATAAAAGTGCAGTTACAAGGGCATCAATGACAGGAATCCAGATTACAGTTACCAAACCCAGACTGGTGCTGAATCCCATACCTTTGCTTTTGGATGGCCTGTTAAAAAGAAGACAATGTCTGATGGAAAAGGGCACCATAATACAGCCGTCCATCTGGAGTGAATATCAGCAAAGCTTTTGATGCCTCTCCAGCCTCTGATTGAATAAGACAGAAATGGCTTTCTCTCTCTGGATTTCAAATTGCCCTCCAGTGAGAAAGGATAGTCAGTCTCCGCTGTGTAAATGGACTACTTTTGTAAACAAGAATGCCACAATGGGGTTTTAAAGGAGCTATTTTGAGAAAGTGAAAGTGCAATTAGAACGCAATAATGTTAATTCCCCAAAGGTACCCCAGCACTAGGATTCTCCAAAGGTATAGATAGAATATTTGCACCATCTCTTTAACAGTTAAGATGATCTCATCGCTAGTGAACTTTTGAAGAATCAAGTCAGGCTGAGGTTCTTCGGTTGACATTTGACATTAGCACAAGCCTTTCAACTGGTTAAGTTACAAGGAGGAAAGCTCTGCAGAGACCCTAATTTTATTGTATCTCTGCAATGTTTTTCTTGAGGACCCTTGAGCAAGGAAGGAAAACCCCTAAATTCAAGACTGATTAGATTCATTAATGTTAGTGTTCATTGACGTTTTCTCAAAAAACCAAAAGCCTCTAAAACAAGAGTTAATGACAGATAAAATCATTCACATTATGAGGAAGAGGGGGAGGAAAAAAAAGACATCAGAAATGGATTTGCACAGATTGTTCTTTTTATTATCATTAACAGTAATGTGATACACATGCCTCTGGTGACCTTTTAACAGTATTACATATTCCCAGCTGAGTCATTCATTAGTATATCAGCACAAACAGAAGGCTGAAGGCAGCCATCCATCTGAAGAGTGTGAGAGTGTGTGTACATGTGTGTGTGTTGAGAGTACCCAGCCTGTGTGTCACACAGGAGCTCCTAACCCCATAAGGTTGGAGGTAGGGCTGCTGAAGCATTTCATGCATTATTTGCCACGTCTGACGAGTCAATTGTGGCTAATTCCATGCTTTCGATAAATATGCTTTCAGAAATCAATGGCAAATTACTGCAGAGCACAAGCAAAGGCACATTAATTTTTATCTCCTATCTAGCGCTCCATTTGCCAAAAAAAAGCATAACATGTGTCTCTCACATCTGGTTGACAGGGAGAAGACAAGGCACTTTAATATGTCACCAGCTATTGTCTGTACATTTCTGCTAAATGACAACACAGAGTGTGAAAGACAAAATAAAGCACATAAGGACTATGAACAATGCAGACCGGGCTGATATGTCAGTACACTGACAAGGAGTCTGACACTGATGGTTCATAAAGGGTTGCACATACGGTTCTATGTGGAGATTCTTTAAACTTTCAAACTGTCTAATTTTCCTAATAGGGTACTTTACAAAACAACACTTTATTTGAAAAAGAATATAAAAAAAAAAAATACAGTTAGTTGCTTAAGAACTGTAATACATAGGACTGACATTAAAACGACAGTTATAAATTACTTTTGTAAGTACAGTATTTGGAACGTTTCTGCATACTTTGCATCTTTTCGGGGTGAAGAGTACATAGAGAACAGTAAATATAAAACCATAGTAAACTAAAAAACATAAGACAACAAATGACAGTAATTTCTTTGCAACATTTTGGATCCAGTGAGCTTTATACAGCATATACAACATAAATATTCAACATATAAAAATCTGCACTTCACTTCACAAAGTAAGATCAACAACACTGCTTGAGCCCTTTTTATAAAATTCCTTTTTTCCTGTTGTATTTCCTTGACATTTTTTGTCACAGAGTGGCAGTGCACATTATCCTGCTGAAGCAGATCACTGCCTTTGGGAATACAGTTGTCATGAAGGGTGTAATTGGTCTGCAACAATGCTGAAGGTAGGCAGTATGTGTGAAAGTAGCACCCATTTGAATGACTGAAAGTTTCCCAACACAGAGCTTCCAACTGCATTTGCTGGCCTCCCATAGCACATCTTGGTGTCGTCTCTCCCATAAGCAGGTGAAGCACACACACCGCCATCCATATGATGTAAAAGGAAACCTCATTCAACTGACCTGGTCACCTTCTTCAGTTGCCCACTGCTGACAGTTCTGAAAGTTACAGGCTAATTATAAGCACTTTCAATGAGGGACATGAGTCAGCACGGGCACTCTGAGCAGTTTGCAGCTATACAGCCCCATGCAAAAAAGATGTGATGCAATCCTTCTTTCTTAACCAGCATTACAAATGACTAAAATGTTCAGCAATTTCTGTCGCAGTAGTTCACTTAGTTCACTTAGTTCAGTAGTTTTTCATTGGACCACATTTGTTAGTTGCTACCCATTGCATTGCAGATGCTCTCATTGTAGTCGTCTACCCCTTACAATTTGAAATATGTCAAAGACTTAAATTTAGGTTTTACCATTTCTCCTTCTTCATACACATCAACTTAAAGAACTGATGATACATTTGCTGCCTAATATATACCACCCTATGAGAAGGGTCATCATCATGAGAAAATCTATGCCTAAACCTGTCAGTGGTTTAACTGCAATGGCTAATCAGCAAATGCAAAAGCATAAGCTTGTTTGTAATACTATAAAAATAATGAATTAAAAATGAGCCATTTACTGGTAACAAAACATAAAATTGAGTATTAATTACAACAATGTATTCTTTAAAAATTGCATTATAATTTACTGTAAAATTACCACAACTGTGTGAGGTTTAGTTTTCAGAGAGGCGAGGCTTTTCGCCATTTCTTAGATATATTTACGGTAACATTTAAAACAGTAAAATTAAATATAATTATATGATTGTAAAATGAAACCTAAACTTTTAGCGTTCCCCTATCAGAGGAAAAGGAGGCTGCGGAGGCTGGTGAGACTAACTGCAAGCATCTTATTTGTTACCTGTGGTGGGCCGCTGATCTCCATCCTGAACTCCCTGAGCCTTATATCTTAACAAGGCAATAAAGCCGGCTATGGGCCACATACATGCTAATAAAAGTGTAAACTTGTGGATAGGTTATTGGTTTCTGACTGGGTGGGGGGTGAGAGGGGGAAAGCAGAGAGACAGAGAGAGAGGGACAGAGAGAAAGGGACAGAGACAGTGTTAGTGTCCCTGTCTTTGTCAGATGCTTCATTGTGAGAGCGGTGGAACACACTCCTGAGCCTCCTGGTTGGATTTGTTGGAATGTGTGAGAGGGAGGATTTTAGCACCATGAGCCCAGCGCCAGAGAGCCGCAGACTTCATGCCATCTGTCTCCCCCTTCGCTCCTCCACTTGCCAAACTTGCCTTTTTTTTTCTTCCTTCTCCCTCTCTTTCACTCTCTCATTGCATCCCCCTTTCATCGCTCTTCACAGGACTAAGGAACATAGAGGGATCAAGCCATAGACTGGGGGGCTTGGGCAGTTGAAGAGTTTCATAGAGACATGAGAAATCCCTTGGAGTTGTTCATTTTGATTAGTGGCCCAAGAAATGACGTTTAATTAGACTGCATTAGCCTGCTAAGTGTATTGACAGCTGCATGAAAATAATTGCCTATCCTTTCACCATATGACCAACATTTGGGGGAACAGGACTGCTGTATTAATATGGGATATGTTGTATGGCTAATTTAGCTATTCTGTAATAATTGCCCATTTAATGAAAAAAATTAAATGAATATGAAAGGGCTAGAAAATTTGGTTTTGCATGCTTATTGTCCCTTGCATAAAGAAGGATTTCATTTTGCACTATAGAAGCAAAATAAGTCCATAAAATGCCCTTTATGCAGACATAAAACAAAAATCTGTATAAAAATATACAGAGATCATAAATCCCCAAAAGAAGAAAATCAAGAGAAAATCAGGTGCCAGTCTAAAAACATCCCTCTGCATCCAGTAGTTTCTGTACAAGTTAAATCAATTTCATTATTTTATTGAACACAACACAAAGAAAACAAGTAAACAATTGCCTGCCCAACCAAGTCTGTACATATGGGATTGGTGTTGCTTCATTAAAACCAGACCAAATCCCTCATCAGATGACACTGAGCGCATGGATGGGCTTGACCTCTGGCCCTCTCTCTATGTGGGCTGAGTGCGCCAGGACTGGGGTGGACCCCATGCCTCTCCAGGTCCCGCTCAAACTGCAGAAGGAGAGAAGAGACGGCGGTGGTCCAGGTGGGCCATGCGTTCCATGACCCGCACTGAGTGCCAGGTGGCCAGGCAGCGGGCGGGGGGCCTTTGATGACGACCCTTGGTCATTCTGCTTGGACTCCTCCTGCCACTGATCTGGCCTGCCACGGCAGGGAGGGGAGCCAGGTGCCCCTGGTGTGGCCCAGGATGAAGCACGGGCTGTGGAACGGGCTGGAGGATGCCTGACCTCCCAAGGCAGTCACTCCAGTCTGCAGAAGCCAGGCTGGAGCGGTCAGATCATGGCAAGCATACATGAGCAGAATGTTGGGCCAGCATGGCAGGAAAAGCTAACCTCTCTCTGCAGCCAGTGATGCTGCATATGTTACACAATGCCATCATGGGCTGGATTTGATACACTCTTTCAGATAAAAGTGCCAAAAAGGGATTCTTTAGAACAGTTAGAAAAGCATGCAAATGGTTTGGTGAATGATATTTTTCTGAAGATTCTTTTTGAAAGTTAAAAGAAACTTATAAATTTAAAGTTGACATACAAATATTTCTTAAAACCAACATCCTAGCCAAGAACCGTTTTTGGAACCTTTATTTTTAAGAATGTACAGTTCATTCTACGACATACCAAACAAAATCTTGACATAAATAATACTGAGAAAAAATACAATTTTATATAATTATTTTATAATTAATATTAATTAAGAATATGAAATTAATATTACATGCATAATACATGCTTTATTATATAGTAAGTGAAATCAATGTATAACAAAGATATATGTCATAAAAGTGAGTTAAAAAGTGTCAAGACCTGGTAAATTAAGTTACTGAACAAAGAAGACAGTTCTAGCTGCACACTAAATAAATAATACAAATTAAAAACCTCCATAAGTAAAAGCTAAAGGAATGTTGCATGGATACACACAATGCTGACTGTGGTACTGTTTATTTCACTGGATGTTACACCACGTCTTATTTAAATGATGAGAAGAAGAACATTAAACAAAGTCAGTGGAAGCTCATACTGTGTGTTTTGGCATAATCCAAAGGGTTCTTAAAGGCTAAACATACTTATCTTTTAGAGTGCTCATACATACAAAAAAGCAATGCTGTAGAGTGCACAGAGGTGCTATTACAGTCAGACCGTTTGCATATTCTGTTTTTGTGACAGGCCTGAAGAAGTGATAAATGATGGTTAGTGGCCTCAATTTGATATTAACTCATTTCTTGATACAAAAACAGACTGAAATGACACACAAACACACACACACCCACACACACACACACACACACACGCACGCACACACACACACACACACACACACACTGCTTATGCTTATAAATGTTTTCACCATATAACTACAATATGTGTACTAGTTTATGTTTTATTGGTTTCGGAATTAATTGGCTAATGTGCTATTGGTACTGAAAAAGTACAAAAACAAGTATAGGCACTCACAAAAAATCCATAATCCTGCCGCTCCCCTGGTGCTGATGCCACAACTTGGAAGGAAAGGCAGATCTGAAAAAAAAGGGAAAACACACGCTCACACATTCACTCATACACACGCGCACGCACACGCACACACACACACACACACACACACACAAACACACACACACACACACACACACACACACACAAATATATATACACACACAAACACAGGATGTGCCTTATAGCTTAAGCCTCCTCAGCTGTGGTATTTGTAGTCCTTCAGCCCCTTTTCCCTGCACCAAACCCCACACTGCCATCATCTAGGTGTCTATATGCTCTCTAATCACAGGCCGACAAACAGACCCCTGAAGACCTACTTTAGAGACCAAGAGAGGGAGAGAGTAAGGGTGGAGGAGAGAGAAGCAGCATCCACAGAGTCAGAGGAAGCCGCTGAGTGTTATTATTAATAAAGCATTAAAAAAGTGAGCACTTCAAAGCCCACAGGAGTCATGCTATCATACATGAAAGTAACATACTATGGCTTAATGTCTCCTAAGGCATGTTATGGTGACGTAGCTTTGATTTGAAATGCATTGTGTGGCAAATGGATTTGTGCGAATGGAGAGAGCAAACGCGGTGTGGGCACAGACCACAATTTACGACCTGACCTCACAAGTTCTTCAAAGCATTGGTGAGTGAGGATATTTGGTGCTTACTGATGAGGGGAAACACCACTACACAAACAGCACCTGGATATGTTGCTTGGATACAGTGATGCAGGAGTCTGCAGGGGAGTGTGCTGAATTTTCTATATACAATGCTGTGTTTTTTTTTAAGGTTGACTATGGTTTTAGAATAATGATGTGATGACCTTGAGATTCCAGTGGCTTCATCCATCCATCATCTGATCTGTTTATGCTAACTAGGTTAAGGGAAGCAATCCCAATGCTCATAGAACATGAAAGAGAAAGAGAAACACCCTAGAAAGGTTGTCATTTCATCATAAGCAAACAGACAAACAGGAACATACAGTCACACTTTGGGGTAACTCTCCTGACGTGCATGTCTTTGGACTTTTGGGGGACACCCACACAGACATGGGCAAAGTATGTCAAGGATTTGAACCCAGAACCTTTTTGCTGTGAGGCAACAGTGTGAAATACATTCAGTGCCTTAAAAGGGGTTCTTTAAGCAGCCAATATGCACAGAACCATGCCAACTATATAACCACTAAACAAAAGTTATGTGTTATGTTTTAGTGCTATACAGAATCAATTTTGCTAAGATTATAGAGATGGCATGAAAACATTCCATTAAAAAAACAAAGTGGAAGAAATACATGGCATAAAAAACATTCTGTTAAACTGTGCAAAAGTGTATAAAACTGGTTTATTTAAAATGAAAGATTCTAGAGCCACACTGGAAACCATTGTTAAATACTCAATATACACACCGATGACTCCACAATAGAATTCTCAGTCAATAAAATCCACTCTGCAGTAAAGTGGGTAATCTTGGACCGTTATGCTGTTTGCCTGGACCACTGAGCGAACTTACAGATAAAATAAAAACAGTTTTGTTTAATATAAGAGTCGACTACTTTTACTAGAACTGATCAGCTAGCAAACACACTAATCTCCTACATGGCTGTTCCATTAATAATCAGGCATAAATCTATCATCCATCATAAATTTAAAATTAAAAGTGTTACTATATAATTCACTGTAATACTGAAATGAAATAAGTAAAGAAAATATCCTACAAGCTTTAGATGTCTATGTTTTAGTACGATCTGCCACGAACAGCATTAAAGCTATAATAAATCTCAAATGGCCAATTAAACGCAATATAATACACTATGCAAGAAAGTCTGACTACTGCAATCAACTTGTGCATATTTGTCAAAACTGAAAAGGTTTCAAAATCCCAAATTGCTCTTGTTTAGACATATTACTCTGTTTGAGGTCCAGAGCCATTTGAGATTGATGCCTGGGAAAAGAGAAGTACATCACTGATGCCTGCAAGGTCATTACATTGGTTACTTGGTGGGCCAAAACTACTTATAAAGCAATTACATTTTTGCTGCCACATTGGGATAGGTTCATTATGATATGACAAAAATGAAATAGTTGATTACTGCTGTACACACTGAAGTTTGGGTCCTCCTTCAGTGGCTGCTTGGCAACATAAATAACTACATTTTCAGAAAAAAGAAAACTATAACGTGCTAGTGTTACTATATTTCCAGGCAGATGAATTGTCTACAATTATTGATGTGATTAAACGATGTGATTATTTATTATTTATTATCCTCATCCTCAGCAATAAGCGATATTATGCTGGGAGTAACAGTAATTATATCATGTTTATTGTAGACATTATAATGCGTGGTTTCATGCGTCTTAATACATTAGATTTTTTGCATTAGCCTTTTTGTAGCTAATATTATCATATGACCTGCTACTACAAGTAATCAAGTGATATTTCATTCCAGATTTGTTCATGGAACTGGATGCAAATTGATTGTCCAGCAACTCTGATCAGCCTGATACCAGTAACAGAAAATTCCCATATCAGTATGGCAGTATGGTACCGTTGGAAATTAAAACCTAAAGGTAACAATGTGTGATACTTCAGTAAATGTATTTGTAATTATGACTTTAGTAAAGTAAAAGGTTTTTAAAAGACTTAAGAGGTGCAAACAGAGCTATCAAAAGGCAAGTTAAGCACTTAAAGTGTACAGAACTGCAGTGCTGGGCTTACAGGATCTAACTGCACAGCACTTGACGTGTATTAGGTACCATTTAGTCAAAAATAAAATGCTATAGCAATAAGGTGAAAAGTGTAATCAATCAAAATGTGTTATAGGTGATTTCACCAAAGTATGGAAATTAACCCCAAAAAGAAGCTTGCAACCAAATTTTAATTATGAAAATGAAGCTGATTTAAAACAAGATTATTTTCCTCACATATAATTTCCTCAAGTATACTTGTGTTACTTCAGTATACATAACTGAGCAATATAACTTTTTGCAGTTGACTAACCATTTTTACCATTTTATACTTTGTGCATAAATTAAACACCTCAGTTTACATTGTATGAAATGGAGCAATGATGAATGGACCAAACAAATGATCCAGTTTGCAATCCTAATGAAATCTGACATCTAAATTATCTATAAAGATAACTGAAAAATGTTTTTTGACTTGCACCAATAGCAAAATCATGTTAGTGCCCTATAGAATTTTTACCACAGGTTTTCATCATAAGGAGAAACAATCTAGTCATGCAAAGAACAATCTATTTATTCAAATGGTTGCTTGATTATTCACATTTCAATGCAGAACTGCTGCAAAAAGTAATGTTTGAAGAACTACTTTTAAGGTGTAAATCATTCAAAAAGGCTTATTCAAACAAGAAGCAGTCCTTCATAACAATTTCTGGGCCAAAGACAAACAGATCTTTGTAAATGTTAATTTAGATTTACGTCAGTCACCATGAAAGACAAGTGCTACCATTAAACGTGACTAATAAAACACAAAACGTTCACATAATGACTCATGGAAGAGTATCTTCGGGAACTCAAAGTCTAAAAGAAATTGTCTTTAAAAGAAAACAATGATAATCCTAGGGAATATAACAAGTGTACAGAAAATTGCCTGAAAAATCTGGTTATGGCTGGCTAAAAATAAAGTACATTTCTTGTATAAGAGAATCAAATAACTAGCCTGCCTCAGCTTCACCTAAAGCAGATCAACTCGGCGTCTCTGCTTCAATGTAGGCAGCTCTGACTGAGAATGTCTTAATCGCTGAAGATAATCAGACTTATCTGGCTACAGAACTATGGGCAGAATATTTCTAATGAAGAGGAAATTAAGCAGCCAAAAATCAGTGGCGAGGAGCTGAAGCAGGAGGCTGCTGTGCATTGTGGCCTGGCCTGCACCTTATATAGAAAGGTCATTTTTTCCTGTAGGACATGACAGCTGATTGACAATAATGTAGAACTCACCTTAGCGGGTTGAAAAAGAAAAAGATTTTTACAGAAGGACTGGGGGTGGGAATTTTGTCTCACTTTTGGTTCCACTGACAAATGACACCATTGGTGGTTCAAAAAATGTTGGGGTCCCTGAACAGATTTCACAGTTTTAAAAATAAAATGTGTGGCACAGACACAAAGATGAGCATAATAAAACCCACTTTGAACCCAAAAGAGAGAATTGACGAATGCCACCCCACCCCCACGCCTTCTGTAGCATAATTGTTTTTAGAAATGTCACATACAGTCATTCTATATGCAGAGCTATTGAATCATAAAAGTATGTTCGAAATTCTGACCCTGTGCTTTTTGACAATATGGAGAATGAATAACAGATGGATTTAGTATTCAATCTTCGGCTAATACATTCAGTGCTATGGAGTTTTCACATTAGATAGGATGAGAGTGAGAAATGTTTTGTCGTTGAATGCAAGGTCATGGCTTAGAGTGGAACAAAATATCACCTCTGCAGATTCATCCATTCGTTTTTTATGATGGAAATGGTCAAAACATACAGTCTTAAATGGCATAATTAAGACTTTCATTGATTGTGCAGCATCAAAGGAATAAAATCAACAATTAAACACTGTTATTCTGATCCGTGTACTGCAAGGCTCATTGGTTAAAGCAGCAAAATGTTTATGCAATAATATGAATAGGAACCATAAATATACAGAGGGATTTTTTGCATGAATTCCATCAACGGCGAGAAACAATGCAGAACGCCTTGAAAATAGCAGCATTAGGAGAAGCTAATACTCTGTACTGAACAAAGGTTCCTTACAGATGCCAGGGTTAGCATGTTAGCAGCACAATGCTGCAGACAGAAATTTTACTTGCACAGAATGACGCTAAAACAATATGTAAATGCTTCATTTAAATAATTTCAGAGGAAGCCGTTGCAATATTTTTCCATGTAAAATCATCTCCACTCCATAGCCCACAGATATTGTTCTTAGTACACCCTCTTGTATTTACGCTTATTGTCGAAGTGGGCTATTTATACTGCCTTGCACAGGACACCCTAGCTAAGCTTTATTTTATTCTGTGAGCTCAAACTTCAAATGAAAAAAAAAGTTTTCAATGCACATTTCATTTTATGCAGAAATTCCAAATAGGACGGCTCTGTGGGTGCCCCATGACCCTGAAAATCCACTGCTGCTCCACTATTTGTCTAGTAAGCTGCGGGCGTCCCAAGTTTCTTAGGAGATAAGTAGTTCTATCGAAGAACACAAAGCTTAATGTGCTAGGGTGGCGTGAAAAAAAGAAAGAAAATGGTCCAACTGAGAGCAATTTATAGCAAGAACATGAGAATGAATTATTGTAACACCAGCACTGACACTACAGTCTAAAGCGATGCATCATAAAATAATAAATGCCTGCCAATATCTCTAAAGTGATACCGCAGGTTTAAACTTTTTTTCACTTCTTTTTAAAGCAAACACGTTTTGTAGCTCTGTCGAATAAAGCATAATGTGCAGTCTTAGCAAAAGCACTGTAATGACTTAATGAAGCACTTGGCCATGGAGTTACAAGGGTGTTGGATTTTTGGGCCAGATGAAGATTGGGGTGTTTTGAGGAGCTTTTGGGGAAAGGGAGGGAGGGCTAAGAGGAGACTGAATGAAAGGAAAATGTCAGTAGTGCCCACTCAGCTATTTTCCCAGTCAAGATCAAAGGCGCCGATGGACTGGCCGCACCGCGGGAAACTTGAAATGTTCCCTGCCTTTGTTTGCTGTTGCTAGGAGACTTACAGCAGGCAGAAAGTGTTTTCAGTATGCTACAAGATCAAAAACATCTTCAAATATAAATTTTGAAGACTGCCATGTTTGAGGCCTAGTCTTGCAATTTAACTGAGGATTCACCAAGGAAGCACAAAGGATAATGATCTTTCTATATCCTGATGATGACCATGAATTGGTACGAGGATTTATCGATTTTCATTTTCTCTCTCTCTCTCTCTCTCTCTCTCTCTCTCTCTCTCTCTCTCTCTCTATTTGCAAGCAAGGTAATTATATACTGAGGGGTCTATACTCTTTGGATGCTGTGCGTGTGTGTGTGTGTGTGTGTGTGTGTGTGTGTGTGTGTGTGTGTGTGTGTGTGTGAGAGAGAGAGAGAGAGAGAGAGAGAGAGAGAGAGAGAGTCATTTGATCATATATATTTCCTTCACTTAAGCAACAATTCAGTAGTGAGCACTGAGTGTGGGTCACTGGGAGCTCATTAGCCATTATTAGTCTAACACTCCAATAAATGTCAGGATGTGCTGAGCAAGAGCTGCTGGTAATGGGCCCTGGGTATTATCAAGACTGCTCATTTAAGGCTGCGTGTCACGTTAGATAAAGGCCAGTGTGGACTGCTGGGCTCCCATCAGCGACTATATGTGCTCATCGGTTTCACACTTTACTGAAAAGCGAGGCTCCACAGCAGCTCCACAGTGTTTGTACGGTGCTTTCCTGAGACCAATTTAAGGCACCAGAATGGCTCATGGAGAATAAATAGCCTAAGTAAGCATAAGCTTTTTTTTAATCCTCGCAATTACTTAACGTTGTTTTCAACCACTTAACCTGAATGCGTGACCTTACAGACTCCAGACTTTCCCTTCAGGTCTGAAGAGAGTGCTCTTCCTGCACTGACGTCTTACTAAAAGCACCAATCATGTTCGGGGCCTGGGGTCACGCCCACGCGTTCCAGCGCGATCTCATTGGCTGCAGCTCGAGGCCGCAGTCACGAGGTCGGAGGCGTGTGGAGGTGAGTCTATAACACGTTAATAACGAATCAATTAGCGCAGGCTGAGGTGCAGGGTCCGGGCCCTACCTGCCTGCAGCGGAAGGAGCGCGACTGTAACTGTGAGGGAAGAAAATAAGCTCGGCTGATGCAGTAAGGTGGAGGGGATCGCGCCTTTTTTCCTCAATGGAGCAAGTAAACATGGCGAGTCCAACCGAGAGTGACCTTCGTGTCTGGAGCGATTAAGATTAGACCCGCGCAGCGTCTGCCTCTTGTTTTGAGGAGGCAGAGCCAACTGGCACTGAGCGGGTGCGCGCACGCTCTCTCTCTCTCTCTCTCTCTCTCTCTCTCTCTCTCTCTCTCTCTCTCTCTAGCCGCCTAATGGCGTGCGAAGATGACAAAAATACTTGCACGCCAAGAGATTGCCGTGCCGGCCAGGCAAACATCACGCGAGTGATTGAGAGATGAAGCAGCGCCACTGCAGTCGGACTTACTTCACTCTGCCGTCCGTGACGAGACTTCATCACTATGATTTAGTAGCACGTTATCAATCTATATGTCTATATACGATCAGTCTATTTATATAATCAATAAATAACATCAAAGTTATGTAAACAATGAACAGTGAAGTCTAAATCATTCTGTCTGTCTATCTATCTATCTATCTATCTATCTATCTATCTATCCATCCATCCATCTATCGGTCTATCCTATGATTCCTGAAAAAGTGTTGAGATATCCTTTCTCCAATTTTGAGAAAGGATGTCATAATGTTCTTTATTATGTAATGGACTATTATATACTAATAGTTCAATTACATAGTGTTTATCAGACTGTGGGTGAAACTGGCATGTTGTACATACTTTTTCCCCCTCCCTCCCGTGTTTAATAACAGTATTTTTATTAAATGTTTATTTTGTATACATGCAATGTTAAGGTCGCTGTCTCTACTGAAACATTTCTGTATTTCCTTCCTACCAGGAGGAAATAAAGGATATAAAATCCCTTCAGATGTAATGTCATTAAGAACCAGCCCGTTTACACCGGCCCTGAAAACTGTGCTGTTTAGACATTTTGAATTGGGTTTTGAGATTCATTGTCAGTGTTTACAGCTGAAATGTGGTTTTTATTTATCAGGCGAGTAATTCCAGTATTTGGTGTTGATTGCTGGAGTACTGACGCTCCTCCAGCACTGCCATCACATTTCATTTCAGAACATTATAACAGCCGCCCAGTTTCTCTTCTGTTTATGCTGGAGTGTGTCTCCATCCATCAGGGACGAGTTTAACTGGCTCTGGTAGAGCATCAGCCCCTCCTCCAGGTTTCAGTGCCCCACCCTTCAGTAAATGGTGGGTGAGAGTCATGCTGGCGCAGCTGAACAAGGAAAAATGAAGGGGAAAAGTATCGACGATTTAAATTCATAATGTAAATCGATTTATGGAGGCTAGAAATATATACAAACAGGTATAATCTGTTCAACTGAACAGATCAACGCTCCTATATCAATCTAGATATGATTCAGGTCTCTCCATGCATGAACTGCAAATCCACACTATCTAGTTTATGTAGCTGTTTATCTGTTTGTATATTTATCAGGATTCAAGAACAGCTGTTTATTTGCCAGTTCATTTGGTAATATATCCATGGACTTTTACCTGCCTGTATTGATTGTAGGGTTTATGTTCATTTTGTAAGCAGTTGTCTGTAATTTCAGCTAGCAGAACCTGAGTCATGTTTAGGCCTGTTTAAACTGCAGTGATGATGAGCTGTATCCACTCTACTGTCCAGCAGTGTGAGCAGTGGGCAGTCGGGGACAAAAACCGTGCCATGTTTGTTTACTACTTCATTTTTACAGAATCACAAGATCCTTTTACCCAGTGAGTTTTTTTTCTCTTGCTCCTACTTCACACACACACACACACACACACACACACACTGTGCAGATGGATCCTCCCAGGAGTGACATCATCTGCCCACACTCTTTCACTAGCAGTACCCAGAGCGCCATACCAACCTCAATCACATATAAACCCGGGAGAGGCACAGCAATAATATAGAAACACACAGTCGGAAATAAATGTCATGTAGGTCAATAAATATATGCACACATTTGTATGCTCTCTCTCTCTCTCTCTCTCTCTCTCTCTCTCTCTCTCTCTCTCTCTCTAGCCATGACACAGACTTTCTTTTCATCACTATTCTGTTTCTGCGAGGGACTCGTCCACTGATAGACAAAGCTTTCAAAGAATATAGACCCTCTCTAATGCTTCACAATACACCTTACTTGCTAAGAGACATAGAGAAATAGAGACAGAAGAATAATAAGAATGATATATATATATATATATAGTTAATCTCAATATAACAATATAATCGTTTATCTCCTGAATAATAATTATTTGTCATCTTCACAATAAGTTTAATTTAACACTTTTGCAAATCCCTTGAAGGCAAACCCGTTGTCTGGCTTCCTAAGTCCGTGCTCAGGCTCACACTCAGGCCTGCTCTGTCCCAATAAAACTTTTTTTCGCCCCGAGCAGTAATGGTGTACTTTCTCCCGCCTGTGACTGCTTTCTGAACTCTTCCCGTGGTGACTTATAAAATCTTCGCTTCTTTCTCAGTTCCATGAAGGTTCAAGCGTTTATAACGCTGCGAGGAGAAAGGTAGTTGTGGAGAGGAAGATTTAGTAATGGCAATTACGAGATGGGATTCTGACCGAAAGGTCACGGGGGACAGAGTTACACACTTTGCGAACTTTAATTTAGGAATGAAGGTGAAAGAGCATCCACCTTCTTTTTGGCTGGACTGAGCTCGTTCTCCCACACTGCGTGTAAAACCGGTACTGAGCCTTTCACACGAGCCTCACCGATCCATTCATTCTTCCATCGATTAACCAACCATCATTAAGTTATCCGACCTTTAAATTATTGATGTATTTTATTTATCGCACCATAATAAATAATTGAATATAGAAACGTTTATTTTAAACAAACATTGTTATTTGTTTATTATTACATTAAATGTTATTTTATGTATATTCAGTATATTTATTTATATGCATTTTATTCTCAGGCAGTAATTTTGCTGATTTTCTATTTGAACAAATGTAGAAATATGTCTTTTTTCATTTTTTTTTTTTTTTTTTGAATCCTGGTGCGCCACCACTGGAGAGCTCAGTGCTCTGAGGACGGGACGGGCTCCTTCCCCGGACGTGCTGTCTTTCTCTCGCTCGGTGTGGAAACGCTTGGCGGGACACGGCTCGCTTTCTGCCTATAGAGCGCCGTTAAGAGGCGTAAAGCTGTGTGGACACAGGGGCGCGCTGACGTCACCCGGCCCGAGTCACCCGCCGTGTGGACGCCGTCTCCAACCAAACACTTCAGCCTGCAGAGAGAAAGAGAGGGGTTTCGGCCCGCGGTGTGGGTGGACAGGGCGTGAAACCGACTATCATTATCACTTCTGAAGGAAAGAAAGAAAACATATATTCCCCCAAAAGAGAGGCTCATTCCGATTCAGCTGCGTTGTTGGGACAACGGGAACCATCCCTCAGATGATTAGTTCCACTTCGCATCTTACTTTCCGCCGGAGAGAAACGTCCCCCTTTTGTGTCCCTACACAGTTTTCAGCCCCAAAAAAGAAGAGTCGTACGTTTAGTCACTCTGTTTATTTTTGGCCTTCTCTTCACACTGCAGTTGTATTAAATACATAGAGGAGTGGCCACAAAGGCCTGGCGGCTCATAAACATGTACAGAATCTGAAGAAGCTGCTTGTACAATCAGAGGTGGGTAGCCTACGAGTACCTCAATAAAATAATGATGGACCATGTAAAAGTAAGTTTGCTAAAAAGGCTCGAAGTACTGAAATAACAAGCACTGAGTCACTGAGATTTGCTTTGGAACATCCCCATCCAGTCTTTAAGTTCTGTCTTATTTCGTGTGTTCATCATTGCAGGCTGCCAAGCAATGGACAGTAATGACAAACAAACAAACAAACAAAAACCTTTAACTATGAATGAAACAAGTGTCTTTAACATGTCACTGGATGTTACAGAATAGAATAGAACCAATCTATTAGACTATTAAGAACATGAGCATCAGTAGATAATCAACTGAGGACTCTCATGATGAAGTATGAACAATATATAATTAGTCATAATATTCAGAAATACACAGGAAAGTACAAATACATGACATTTTTCATTTTCTACATAGGAAAATACAAGTATCCACCTCTTTGTGTAACCCACAAAGTTTGGATGCCTGTGTAGGGTTCTGAAACCAGATATGTTACATGTTGATAGCAAAGTTGCACTAGGAAAAAAGTTCTGTTATTATGTGTTATTAAACATTATAATAACATAGTAATAACACAATTTCTTGTGTAGGTAAGTTTATTTGGAAACCCATTATCCAAAGTCAACATGTGCTCAATACAGCTTTTTAAAATTATTGGTGTGGCTAAACCTCAGTATTCTTTGGTTATCAAGAGGTGAGCTGAAGGCTATTAATCAATGGATTTCATCTTCTCAATTAATTCTCTTACAAACTGACACGCCTTTCTCCCAGCCAAATAAAACACAATGCCACTGTTTATTTCCCACTGACCTGTAAAATACTCAGGGCAAGAACCAGGTTAAAACCAAAGACATATAAAAAAACTTGCCATTGCTGTCAATTAACTTAGATTTGTTGCTCCATTTAGGGAACAGAGGGTCATGCATATAAACATACAGAAATCTGGGACATCTGGTGCAATTTTACACTGGAACATTTCCGAAATGATAGGTTGCTTAGCATAGGGTTAGACACCTCAAAATGTGGTGGTATGTGGTGTTAAAATTATATATATATTTAATAATTATTTTTATAATATGTACAAACATTTTATACACCTACATAAATGGTTTCAGGCTATGTTGAAATTATAATAATAATGATGATTGTTGCTATTATTATTATTTACTAACAACAACAACAACAATAATAATAATAGGCTAATTGAATGGTAAACAGTTCAGTGGAAGCCCAGTTGTTTATGCTTCTGAGCTGCTAATTAATCTTAGCTAAATCACACGTGTTTGTGATGGAAATCCAAGCATGGGCTTGGGCACTGAGAGGAAACCTATGTCATAACCACCTCAAAATATAGCAGCTAATTCTTTGAATAGTTCTGAACTAACACTTTGTGTGTCTGTTTGCATTTTATATTTAAATGCATTTTATCTTTAAACAATCAAAAAAACATAACGCAAAATGGATTGTTTAAAACAATTTACTTATCAGCCCAGTATAGGTATTATCCAGATTCAGAATATGACTTCCTATCTGAACTGGTATTTGATGCCACTACCTGGACATTCTTCTTATGTTAACATTTTGTTAAGTATAGGACCATTACTGAGCTAGTTTCACAAATGTAATGCCAAGGCATTTTACTGAGTTCATAACATTTTTCTCAACTACTCATGACACAGAAACAGGCTCTGGTCTCAGATTTTAAAGTTCACCACTCACCATTATTAATATAGTTATATAATTTTACCTACAGTACAAATATAAACAAAACTTTAAGGCATGCCAGATATTCCTGCAAGCTCATTGTCCTGTGTATTGGTGTTTTTATCAACACGTGACTTCTCACAACACACAGTGCCTTGCTTGTTTCCTTATAATGTACCATATCTAAAAATGTACCTTCAGCTATTTTTGCTGACAATTGCTTGGAAGTGTGCAACAAGAAATGCAAGATCAAAAGATCAGTGACGTGCATCGAAATAAATATAATTATACTTCAACCCAGTGCAAAGAAAGAAAATCAAAGCATTTTAAAAGCATACTATTTTCTACACTCCTTATTACAGGAGGATGGCTGATCTATGGAAGTGAAACCTTTTTGACTGAAGTGCAACTAATTGCTCCTTTCATCTACCCAATTAAAGGCTGAAATTTAATCCAAGAAGTTTATTGCTTATTTTGATAGTTCATCATGTGTCTTTGCCCTTTTATCAGAACAAGTGTTTCTTATTAATTCTCACCTGAAGGTTACTACTTGAGTTATTGATTCAAATCAACTCATTACAGAGAAATTCTCTTGAGCAGCCTAGGGGACTAAATGATGTGTAAAAGAAGCAGAAGATGTTGAAAGTGAAGCTAAAAGGGAACTCTTCTCCCTCTGCTGAGGCAGACCATGTGTTATGAGCAAAGGATGTGGAAATCACAAATGGCGATCACAATCACGAAACATTACGGTAGAGACCTTAAAGACAATGCTGGAAGTGTGACGTGCTGACTGTTTGGTTCGGCTGTTACAACAGCAGCTCCTGCTGAAGAGGCAGGCACTGTCAGCACTCGCCTTGCACTGGCCTAGCAGTGATGAAATAACCCTGTTCCATGAGGTAATCACAAAAAAGCCTCATTCAGGCTCATATGAGAAGCTAATGTTTATGTTTGGGGAATACGGGAATACACAGCCCACTTTAGCCAGTGCTAAAAGAGGCATATACCTCAACTGCAACTAATAATAGAGCCTCCTACTGTATTCCTTAGGCAAGAACTGAAATATACACAGTCTCACAGCACAGATCCAATATATAGGTCAATGGAAATCTATAAAAAAAAAGAAAGGAAAAAAGAAGAAGGAATGTGCATGAAAAAGAGAAGCAGATTAAAAAAAGAAAACAAAGTAAAATATGCAGTGCTGACTAAAGATCTAAGGAATCCAGTTGCTATTAAGGAAATTATTTGGGGAGAATAACAGCACAGAAGACACAATATCGTTGGTTTTAACTGATTGAAAGGAAATATGTCCGGGCTGTAGCAGGCCTAATTATATTCAACCCATACTTGTCTTATTAGGCTTCGTAAACAAAAGTGCCAGTGACTTGAAAAATGTTCAAAGGCAATGTGAAAAGCAGCAACTAATTTATCAAAAAAGTTGATCAAAAAGCTTTGTTCCCAAAATGATTGGTTATTTTATGTGAAAGACCACTCTAGATTCATTGGTTTAAGAATAAAATGTCTTATTGCTTAAAACATATTTGCATTACATGTATCGCAGAGGAAGTTAAATGTGTATAAAATTCTTGGCTCATTGGAGTAGTTTAATGTCACTTACAGAGCTCTAATTAGACAGAGATCACTGTGATAAAAATCGTAAATAAAAAAATCACAGCTGATCTGAATATGCATATAGTAGTTTCCCATGCCCCTTAGGAAGAAAAAGTGCAATGACATGCTTATGAGAGCACTTGTTCACCTAGGCCCTCCTTCATTTCAGCTGGGCTCCTCCCCAGAGAAACCACTTCCACCAATCTCAATGAGACTGCGGTGACCTGATATCTGTCAAGCCAAAGGGAATTTTAGCAGTAATACTTCTCAGCATACATTTTCATGAGACATGACTTTCTCTCTTTTTCTTCTTCTAGCAGGCTGGTAATCTGGAGCCCCTCTCAGTTATACAGTGCAATTGCATAACTTCATCATTTATGTACTGGTGAAAATATCATGTGTCATTTTCTCAATCGCGGTAATACAGGTTTATGTTAATGCAGGAGATAGATGGGCTGAGCCAGGATGGAGGCACAATACTCCAGCTCTATTCCTTCTAATACCGGGCCAAAGGAATTTCCAGAAAATACATTCTGGCGCCATGTGCATGGATTTGATTCCACTGCTTAATCAATATGTCTAAAACAGGGATTTTCACTGAGCTGAATGATTATGTCTTGTGTCTTTCAGCCTGTTTTCAAAGTTGTTGAAGACTGTACAACCTCCGCTTATGCAGATACGTTATGAGGTGTCCACTAACTGAATATGGAAACACATAGAATAAGTGCACCTAGAGAAACTAACTTTTCTGACAAAAATTGTAAATTTGACATAGAATTATGCACTACTGTAGACATTCAATAATCTTCAAACTAACCCCACATTTGCACATGCAGGGATACTTAGCCTGTTCATTACTAGAGCGATGAAAGATACTAAAACAATTGGTCTTCCTGTCCTACAGCTTGCTGCCTGTGCTCCTCAGAGCTGAAAATGCAGTGAAATTTCAGCCTATACCTTTGGGCCCCATCTTTATAGAACAAAACATTTTTTTATGGCATTATTAATAGGGATGTATCTACATGTAAATAGTGGCCAATGTCAATATCTGACATTTCTAAAGTACATAGATTTGTTTACAAATGTTTGATCTACCCTCATCAAATAAGATGTTATAATGATTTCTACTGATTTTCTACTGAGTGAAAGAATGGTCAACAGAAATTTGACTTTTTGAGATGTGCACTGTGTATTTAAAAAAATCAACAAATCAGTCTATTAAAACAGGTAAAACGAGAGCTACACTCCAAAGTTGACTGTCCATGTAGTTTCATATATAACTCTATGCATGTTTCATATATATATATATATATATATATATATATATATATCTCCTCAAGTATGGGCTGGCGAATTGTCTAGGCAAAGGTCCCCGGGCTCCTCGCTCTGTGTGCGCTGGGTTGGACACTAGCACTCCCTCGCGAATTCCCGCTCTGGGACAAGCTGCAGATAATGGGTGATGGATATATATAGTAGATATATATATATATATATATATATATATATATATATATATATATATATATATATATAGAGAGAGAGAGAGAGAGAGAGAGAGAGAGAGAGAGAGAGAGAGAGAGAGAGAGAGAAAGAGAGAGAGAGAGAGAGAGAGAGAGAGAGGAGAGAGGGGAGAGAGAGAGAGAGAAATAGGATAGATAGACAGATAGAGAGAGAGAAAGAGATAGATAGATATATAGATAGATAGACAGAATATACAATTTTATCTGTCAAATCCACCAATTATTTTACGTGTCAATATATACTTTATCACAGCAGCCCTAAACATTCTGCATTCCATGGCACAACAAAGTGGATGGTCAGCACCAAACCAAATCCGATTTGTCTCTACCATTAATGTCATGGCCTTTAAGCTGAATGTCATCACAGAGCGCAAGCTTGCTCAGACTGTAATTGAAAGGGCCTGGGGAAAAATCCTCAGGTTCCACTTCGACCTTCACTACATCCACACTACCATCCATCACTGTACAGTTTGGCTTCAAGGTGCCAAGGCGTAATGCTGAGAGGTCAATGTTAGTGACAACTACAGAAGATCACCACGTTTCCAGGAACAACTGGCCTGCAGGCAATACCCAATACCGAGACACACACACACAAGGCACACACACACACACACACACACACACACACACACTCAAAAAAAACAACAACGTACAAACACTTACAACTAGTGTAAGAAGCTGTGTCGAGTATACATTCATATGCCAATGTGAAGTGGAGAGTGCTAGTTGAGGTGTTGACAGAGTGGCATGCTCAGAAAATGGATGGACTTCAATAGGGTAAGCGATCAGAAACACCATCCTTCCTTTAGATGTCAAAGTTCATGTTTTATTACACAGACCTCTAATGATGCATCCTGCTACAGATAAAATTAAACACCCACGATTACACACTACTTTGAAATACCCTGGATCGTGATCAATGTGGTCCCTGATTTAAAGCACAATCTAAGAAGGCAGGGTTTTTCATAAAAATTTCAAAATATAATACCTCACATCAACCTCATATTACTGCTAATGAAAAGTGATACTGCTGAGGGAAGGCAAAAACAATAGGCACTTGAAGGTTCTTGCTAGTCTGTTTGTCAGATCGAGAGGATGCCATTCTTTGGGTGCCTGGATCAAAGGCACTTTAACATTTTTCTGCAAGTGTTCAAGATGCATTCTGTATCATGTAAATTATTGAGCAGCTGCGTTAAATAATGACATGTAATTTAGATAAAGAAACATCATGACAAGCCTCTTTGCTAAGGCTATGACACTCTAAGAGCAGATCACTGGGCTCCACTGTTCCTCCCTTCTTCCTTTTTTAGCATGTTCAGCTGGCCTCTAACATACACAAGATCTGCCAGCATGCCCTTGCCAAGAAGTGGAGGACACAGCGCTGATCTCTAACGAAAAGGATCTGGAGGGAAGATCAGAGAAAAGGACTGATGGCAGTGGTCACCCATCTGAAAGCAAGGCACTGCCTCTCAGAGTCAGGGGCATACTCAGAGTTACTCCCGGCTTCAAATAAGAGTGCATCTAAGGCAAATGGACTAAGCCCAGGACAATGGAAAAAAAGAACTGACTATGTTCCCCGGGTCCCTGCATCTAGTGCGGACCTCCAGAAGTCCACATGCAACCTGTTGCCAAATCCTGCCAAAAGATGAACCTTTGTCAACAGCAATGCAGTGACATGAACCAGTCAATTGAGGAGAGATCTTAAATATCTTCTTTACTGCCCGGAGAAGCTTTCATGAGCAACTGTCACATATCTCTTATGTAAGGCATGGATAATGAATAAAAAAAGAAGGGGAAGGCAAAAAAAGATATCTTTTTAAGAAATGTCCACGGGGGTGAATAGAAAACCCAAAATGCATCAAACAACAAAAAGGCGTTAGATACTGGGATGGGTAGGGTTGGCTTCTGCCCTCAAACTGAAACTGTGTTGGCTGAGCTAATTTCATACTGAAAAACAGAGTCGAAAATCCAATGAAAAAAAGAAGACCCGCATTGGAGGGAGCTTAGGGTTTGACAGCAGAGCTGAATGTCCAGCAAATGAATAGGCTACTATTTAATAATCTGGTACCAGCTGAGCTACACTGGAGACTGGCACCACTGCCGGGACATACAAGAAAAACTGCTCTTGTGGATGAAGATGAGAGAGAAATCCAACGGATCAGCCGATCAGTCGCCAGCACTGGGCTCCGGGACACTAAACAGCTCTCATTTGCCATTTTGCCAGCAGAGAGACACCAGAAATATATAGATATAATCGCATTTTAGTCAAAAAACTCAGCTACTTCCTTATGAATCCTCACACTGCTGATGCATTTTTCAAAATTAATTGTCAAGTATGTTTCTTTTTCTTTCTTATTTTTGGTCCTTTTGTATGTTTGTTCTTCTTTTTCTCCCCCAATGGAACTAGAATCAAGTAGACAAATTAGCTCGCTCAGATTTGCAGGGAAACATGACATCCAATGAGACAACACTTTCGTCGACTACACTTCGCCATTCTCCAGCTCCATTCATCTATTTGAGCAGCTCATTACAGTCTCACCTCTAAAATCAATTTGCCTGCATCACTAACATCACTCTCATTGCACACAGTTAGCATCAGGAGCGTGCAAGTGCCAAAGCCCCACGATCTGGCTTATTTGGAAAGAGATAAATGAAAACTATACTAAGGAAAGGGCTGAGCTGCAGCTGCACAAAGGGAGCAGAGGTCTACAGTTTGGATTGGGTGTATGAGCGAATGCACATGCAAGTGTGTGTGTGTGTGCCCTTGTGTTTTTTTTTTTGTTTTGTCTTATGGGTTTTTTTTTTTTGCATGTTTACACAAGAAAGCAAGGCTGCAAATGATCCAAAGGGGGGAAAAAAAAACAGGATCGAAGGAGGTGAGCTTTGGGGCAGAGCTCAGAAAACCTCAGAACTCCACCCGCCACAGACCACAATTGAAGAGGCGCGCAGATTAAGGGGCCAACGTGAAGGGAGGATAGGAGGAGAGTATGGCCAGGAGCGCAAGAGCCGAGTTGCAGATGAGAGGGGAATGGTGGGCTCTGTTGGAAAGGAGGGGGTGGGTGGCCATGGATGAAAAGAAGATCCAGCCAGGGAGCACCAGCACCACTGGCTTGACCTGGGGACGCTGGAAAAAGGCAGGGATCCAATTAAAACCACACCCCATCAGCCTACACATCCACCTCCCCCTCACCAGGCTGATGCAACCTTGCCTGTCTGATGTGGGACACGTAACTTGGGAACGGCTCAAAAGCGGAGGACATATACATAGACTTAAATGTATATAGATATGATACCATGTCCAGTGTATTGGATGGTATCAAACATGTCCTGTTACAAATGGCCTGGCGATGCTATCAGCGTAGTCAATGGGAAGCATATAGGTTGAGTCATAGAGGCAATGCTGCATGCATTTTCAACCTGCAACCAAAACCTACGCCATTCCTTGGTGTTACTAGGCAGAAAGTATGATCAAATAAATGTAGAGCAGGGTGCTGGGTAGGGAAAGGGTTCCACCATCCTATGTTCATCAGCGATGACATGAGGAAGAAATGGGCCATGGGTGTGGTTAGCCAGCTATTCATGGAACACCACTACTTTGCCAATTTGAAGATACAAAGCAGACACTTTCAGAACAGATAATCTGTGTGTATTAAAGGGTTGCTGTATGAGGAGGGAGGACAAATCGCCTTTCGGGGAGTGCACACTCAATGTATACATCACCACTCCGCCTGCATAACAAATCTAATAGAGACTAGATTATTCCCCTCAAGTAAAGACATTTTTCCAGGGCAATTATGCATGCAGCAATATCACGAAACCCTGCAAAGACATCTGGAGCAGCTGAGCCATGTTTGAGGACAAAAACAAACACTGGGAATAAAATGCATGCTGAAGGGCCGAATTGCATCTTAAAAAATGGAGCAGGTTTACAGGCCTAAGTGAAGCAGGTCACTGTAATGGTAAAATGTATGTGGTGAAGTGTTAAAGTATCTTTTTTAAAGAAAGAGTTATAAATTGACCGGATGCACATCCTCTAAAAGGGGTGCATGCAAGAAGACCTGTGCTTTTTCTGATGAAAATATAATACATGTGAATAATGATCATATATATATATATATATATATATATATATATATATATATATATATATATATATATATATATATATATATTTTTTTTTTTTTTTTTTTTTTTTTTTTTTTATATATATATTCTGTGAAGATACACTATTCAACTGAAAAAGATACAACGCCTCTTCTGTTTTCTCACTGCACTCCACAGATATTAAACATGAAAACTCAAGTTTTCAATTTCTATTCCATGTACTACCATACTGGACCCTAGAGAGGCTTCTTATGGCTAACTAATGGTCCTTTCACCAGCAGGGGGAGTCTGGATCAGGCCAGTGTTGTTCAAGGTCATTTAATATCAACCATCATGCTAACAGGAGCCGGTAATTATTATTAGGAGAAGAGTCACCAAAATAAAAACCCTGCAGTGTGTAATGTACTCAATGTCCTCTAACAGCAATTCTGGTCTCAGGCAATGTAACACTAACTACTGAACAACAGAGGTGCCAGTTATGTTTGACTGACAGACAAAACCTGGAAATGATGCTTTAAACTCCTTAAATGCCTTTTCATTTTTGTGTTGCAGATCTGATGTTCATGGGCAGACACATTTTGTCAAAACTGAGATGGGTTGTAATTTTTAAAGGAAACCTTCAGGAATCTCAGGATAATATCTACGATGTGTTTATACCGCTCTAATTCGTTTCTATGGTAGGTGAATATTAATAGATGAAATAAGAAATGTGGTCTTTATTTTAAGCATGAAATCTGTAAATAGTTAGGTGACAGATGATACAGTGAATTAAGTAAAGTGGTAGTATTCGTGGCAGGGCAAAAGGAGACTGAAAAGTACATTTATGCTTATATAGTTCGACCAATGAACAGTTGACATAATTGTTAGCAATGAATTGTATTCATTGCTTATGGTCCTGTGGAAACCTCATAACAGTGTATAAGGTTTTCATTTTGAAGACTGAAGATTTGTTATAGTTCAATATGCTCAATTGTATAAAATGATACCGAGCACACTCACACCTCAGCAACACTACCAAGGTGTAAAAGATCAGTTGACGGTACTCGCGTATGGTGTATAAAAAGTGTCTGTGTGGCTAAAGTGGCCATTCCCAGAGGCCCATTAATTATTTTCGACAAATAACATCATGCAAAACGCACCATGACGATGTACTCTCCTGTTATTGCTTCTGTTGCAGGCAATTGCTTTTTTGAAAGTTATAGTTATATCTAAGACTATCCTAATTCCTTCCAAGTTTATTAAACATAGCATTAATTTCCCTCAATTCTGTCCTAATTTGGAGGATCATATTTTTATGTGGGATAAAGTTATTATCCACAAAAGGGGCACTTATGAACCATATTTAGGCCTCGAGACATAAATAAATGCATGAATAAACTCAAAATCGGGTCGGTATATATTTTAATGGAAACCGCGTGGCCGAGGTCGCAACCTTTTTCTGTAAAAAAACCACAAAAAACAAGACAGACACCATGATGTCGCGCGCCCGCCTGCAAATAGTAGAAAAAATATCGGCCTAGTTAGTGCTAAATTCTGCTAGTCAGTGATTTTCTCAGCAGTTTCTTTAAGCATCAATGATCGAGGCCTATAGCACCGGCCTCGACAATGGAGATTGTGCTCGTAAACTATGAATGAGCAGCATTATTGTAATAACCATCCCAGGCAGAAATTAGCATTTGGAATGTAAAAAAGGCCTGAACATCAGCCTAGCAGGTCTCCAAATCATGCAGAGAAGTGCGATACTGGCTGAATCTCTGCACCACGATGAGACGAGCAATATTCGCTTGTCTTTAAGCTGGTTCACATACAGGGGGACATTTTAAAAACAAGAAGTCAAAAGCTGAAAAAAACAACCTTACAGCTACTGCCCTCCCACAGTGTTGTCAGCACGCCATTTCACAAATAAAATGGATCCGTCAAAGACAGATGTCAGAAGTTTCCAAACTCCTTCTTTTTCTGCGTGCGATGAGTTGACGTGAAAACAGCGCTCCTGCAAAAGTCTTCAACGTTGGCGTGGCTTCAGTTTACACCAGGAAAACTCCTTACATCGCTTTCAGGACGCTAAAGTCGCGAACATTTAATTGAATTACGCGACTAATTAAAGGGGTTTCCGATCCGCTATTGAGGCTCCCTCAATACCAAGCCTTCATTTGGGCAAAGAAGGGTCATCAGTTTTATTCCATTTTCAGACGCCCGTCTATCAGCCCAGTCCAGGAGCTCATTAGTAGCGCAGAAAGTAAATGTTCGCAAAAGTGAAGAACGCTTCCTGAAAAGCTCAGTGATGTGATGTGAAAAGTAACAGGTAGGCAGGAAGCAGTTCAGGCCGAACCTAGCTGGACTACTAGCTCCTACAGTGGCTTTATCAGGATGGTCATTTCACTGGGAGAAATTCTACTTGACGTGTAGTTCATACTGAGCAGTTCCTAAACCCCATACTTTCAGATTATTAGTGGTCGCGTCTTAAATATTGCGAATATTGGGGAAAAGAAACGATTGCGACTGTCAGCAAACGATTATTTCAGATATTCAGCTAATATCAAGTGAATTAAAAGGTTTGTAATTAGTTTTCTTTTTTTAGAAGGCAGCATAGACTAACATCCTGTTCGAAAGCACGTCGACGTGATCACTCGCCACTCCTACCATTACCTGGAATCGCTGCTAATTGAATTCCAAGAAATCTAAGTGATCCATCTTTTAAGGCAGAAATAAACACACAAAAGTGAAGGCGTGAGTTTTGACTCCGACACTACAGCACATTTTCTTTAAGAATGCAGTGAGTTTAATCACACTCGGCCTGATCAAAGAGAATAGAGACACTTTAATGAAATCTTGAATGCATAATTGATGGTACAGTATATATACAGTGGAATCTTTAATTAACACTCTTAACTCTATGTTGCGTGTGGGATTGTAAATGTTTTCCATCGCAAAGAATATATATATCACAAAAGCAGAAAATATTGTCGACACACAAAGGAGAGCAAGGGCTTTGTGGTGCAGTGGTTTTCACATGAAAATGACCTAAATAAAAGTCTTCCACTGACAGTTAATTACAAAAAGGAAGGCTTGTCTTTTTGCACTTATGTGAAATAACACTGAAGACCAATGAAACAGACACTATAAACGGAGGACCGCTTGATGCAGCTTTAATGTCTCCAAAATAAAGAAAATTATTTCTCAGATAGAAGCTGAGTAAGCCTAAATAGGTCTCTTATAGGTCCCTAATATGTGTCCCATTGCAACACATAAGATTCTTCCTCTGGTTTAAAAGCCTTCAGATATTGAACCGTTTATTTAAAACATACAGTAACGTAAACTTGCAACCATATCATAAATCCCTCTCAATTCTTAAGTCTCATAAAATATTTAACTATATATATTATGAATAGGACGAGATAGCGCGTGTTTAGACTATGTCAAACAGTATTTTAAGTCCAACAAGGGCGGCATAAAGTACTCAGATTCAATAATTGGACATCACCAACACAAGTCAAGTCCACCAATACACCAATAAGCTCACAGCACACAACTGCACTACGCTATTTAGCTGGCTGACATGTAGGAAAATTGGGCACCAAAGGCCATATCTCCCCAGCTGAAGCCACACGTGTGGAATCCAGGTCTGGCCAGGCGCCGTGGTACAACCCCACACCACACACACACCTCCCCTCCCTCCCCCTTTCCGTTTACTTCTCTTCTCCGAGCGAACATCATAAATCACTGTTACACTGCTTGGACGAGAAAGCCTCAACGCCACCATGGCACGTGTACCAGCCGTTTACAAGAGTCTTTTGGAAAGGTGAATGCGGCGAGAAGGTCCTGTGGCTAGGCGGGAGAGTGGGGCTCGCTTGGCTACACGGGTACTGGCCAGCTTCGGTTCTGTAATTGCCCCGGTGGATCAGCAAAGGGTCCAGAAGGGACTGCGGCCTGTGCGCCGTGTAGTCCAAGCTGTTGTCAAACGAGTGATGGAAGCGGGACCTCAGGGCCGGCTCGCTCAGGGCCTCGGGGGATGGTGGCTCATGAGAGGGAACGGGGGGCAAGGAAGACGCGTCCTGCTGTTCGTTCACCTCGGGAGAGCCGGCCCGGCCAAGGTGCTCCCCGCCTTCGCCCATTTTGCCAACGTAGGCTTTGCAATGGAGTTTCATGTGTTTTCGTAAGGAGCTGGGGTGCGTGTAACATTTCTCGCAGCCTCTGACCTTGCACGTGTAGGGCTTATCGCTGGAGTGCACGTGCGAGTGCTTCTTCCGGTCGCTGCTGTTCGCGAACCTCCGAGTGCAGCCCTCAAACTCGCATTTAAACGGTTTCTCACCTAAACGGGGGCAGAGGAGGAGACAAAATGACCGGCGGGTTATGGAGCCTCAGTTATCCCTCCATTCAACAGCTCTGAGCACACTGGGCTCTCACATTCGGGCTAGGCAGGCGTTTGGTGGGTTTGGGGAACAAAATGAAACTGGAAGCCTGCCCCAAATGCTGCATTCAACAAGTCATGAGTGTTTAGGTGCCTCTTTTCTCCCAAAGTCTAAAGCACGACGGCAAGTCATTCAGTGGTCTCGCTCTGTTCATTGATCTCCACCATTTGCAATAGAAACGGTTTCTCATGGCCCTTTCCTAGTTTGGCCTCTTTTGGATCCTGTATTTGGGCGACCATAATCATGGCCTTATGTATTTGTTGTTTGGAATTTCCAGAGTAGACCTTCAGTCAAAATGACAAATAAACTGACCCAAATGCCACGTTACTTTGCGCGATGTCTCTTCTTCAGCCAACAAATCCTTCATTTTCATGAGTTACCATGGTGAAAGATAATATATTCCAACAGCTCTGTAACAAAACTTCATAAAGTGACCCTGGTTGCGATGGGTTAAATTATTTGTATTATTTTTGCTGTTCAGATTATTCAGGTGGATGAGGGGGGCTCATATTAGCGCATGTGCAGTAGTTACTGAATGCATTAAGAGTAATGACTGAATATTAAACTCCATCAGTTTAAAAGATTAGCAAATCAGGCTATGCTTAGACAAACTGCTTCAATCAAAGCCTTACTTATTTATTTCGCTTTCAGACTTGTCTTTCTTGCGTTTGAAAGTTTGCAGAAGTGGTCCTCAGCAGGGTATTTCAAAGCCCAGAGCCAAAGAGAATATCTTGTCTAAATGACATTATGCTTCACCAGGAGACTGGTGAGCTCTGTGAGTTTATATCCCTGCATCGTTTATACCACAGTAATAAACAGTACACTAAAGAGATCGTAGAGTCGTGTATTATTCAGCAAAGATTTTTTATTTTTAGGAGTGAAATGACGTCAGCTCTTCCCGCGGATCTTGCTGAGCCGGGAGCGCGCAGCCGTTCCTGCTGCAGCATCAACTCTACGTCACAGCTCTCCGGTGTCCCGCGCTTTATTTATTTATTTCACTGCTTGAATGAGAGGCACCCAAACAACTGCCCCAGAGAACCCATATCGTTTGACTAACTGTGTGTATCCACCACTAGACTTTCCGACTAACTGACAGAACACACAGTAGCACATATTACACACCAAACGCATGTTACTGATAATTAACAAGCAGAATCCCTTCATGTGGCAAAGCAAGGCTCATTTATTCTAAAAGGAGGACACAGCTCTGATAAAAGTGCTGAGCAATTCTTTCTTTTTTTCTCCTTTTTTTCTTCAAAAGATCTGCTTCTATAAGTCGAAATAAATATTTAATCAACAGCTCCTCGACTTACAGAACTAATAGATTTTGTCGTAAAAATGTAGAACTTGTCCAATTCAATGCCCCTTTGAAGTTAAGAAGGTGAAAGTCAACCGCTCAGATTGTCTTTTCCTTTTTTGGAGGTGGGGACAATTTCGTACGAAATTTAGTAATTGTTCCAAGACCAAAAAGAACACTACTTTGCTAAAATAATATTATATGACGCATTGTTGTTATTATTATTATTATTATTATTATTATTAACATTATCATTTTCAACATCATCATCATCATCATCAACATCATCAACATCATCATCATTATTATTATTATAAGTATTATACGACCCACCTGTGTGAGTTCTCTTGTGAATCTTGAGGTTTTCTGATCTGGCAAAAACTTTCTCACATCCGTGGAAGGGGCAGGGGAAGGGCTTTTCCCCTGTGTGCACTCTGACGTGGTTGACCAGCTTGTATTTGGCTTTGAAAGGCTTTCTGTCTCTGGGACAGTTCTCCCAGTGGCAGACGTACTCGGAGTGCTCAGGTCCCCCGACATGCTCGATCGTCACATGTGTGACAAGTTCGTACATGGTCCCAAAGGTCCTGGCACATGGCAGCTTGCCAGTACCTTCTTGGCCGTCGCGCCACTTGCACACCAATTCCTGCGTGAGGTTCTGCCTGGAGCACCTGAGGAATGCGTCGCCCCCTCCCCGCTGCACGGCGATGTTCAGCGGTTTGTAGAGCCCCAAGAACTGGGTAACCAACTGCTGACCGTTGGCCCGAGGGCCGCCGTGCGCTTGGCCGTACGGATGGGCTCTTGAGAGAATCTCTCCCGGAAGACCCAACATAACTTGGCTGCTGAGGTCTCGGGCGGCGTCTGCGGAGCCGTGGGCCTGCTCTTGGTACGTGGTGAAGAACGCGTGGCTTCTGCCATCTCTATAGCCGTGGAGGTCACGGTACCTTCCAATAGTGCCATGTTGGTTGGGTCTCGGTGCCAGTTGGTCGGCTACGGGTGGCATGCCTGCTCCTGACAGATTTGTCCCAATGATAATGCCCCTAGGACTGGCTTCTAAGCGGTGGCTGGTGTATCCAGTGTCTGGAAAATGGGGGACCGAGTGGTCAACATATGCAGTGGCCCTCGTCTCGGGGTACTCTCGCAGATTGTGCGAGGGGCAGAGTTTTAAGGAAGTGCCAGTGGGGTGCCCCATGTGCTCCCCTGCCAAAGGTGGCAGCATCACACTGGGTTCAGTATTGCTCTCCCCAGGGTTGACACAAGAAAGAGGGCAGCCACTAAACCTCGACAGGCTTGTCATTGTTATTGGTGGTTTGGCTGTTGGTCTGCAAAATCAACCGAACCTTTCACGCTCGAGGTTTACCTACAAAACCGTGTCCCCCATTGGCCCTGACCGTGTATCATCTGCACGTGCAGCTCTCGGCCGTGAACCTCGCGGACGCACGAATCGGACCCGAGTTCGTTAAAGCCGGTGCGACTCCCATGCCGTTCACTTTGCCCTCTTGATTTGTGGCAATAACCGTGGTAGTAAAAATGCTCCGAACCAGGCCAGGCTGCAATATAAAAGCACAGCAGGCAAACCTGGGTTTAAAAAAGGGCGCTTGGGGATTGGTTGGAATGCCCGGTGATTGACAGCGACTGGGTTTGTTTTAAAAGGGACACGCAGGCGTTCTCCACACGACTCCGTTTTCAAATCTCACAGAGAAAATGCTTTGATATGTGCCGCATATGCGCTGCCAAATATCGCCGCCTCTTTGACTTCAAGGCGTCAGATTACAACTTGCAAAATATCTCATGGTAGAACATCTAGACGCTGCCTTGTAGAAGGATAATGTGGGGAGATTTTGTGCTGGAGTCTGAAAAGAAATCAGTATATCCAGTAAATCATCTGCCAAATCGGCAAGAAAAAACGAAATCAAAAAGTGTTTATTCACTCTATACATTTAAATGTACTGGGAGGGGGGGTCCCATATCTCCATCTCAACCAACGTTCACTGCAAAAAAAAAATACAATAAAAAAATAAAAAAATATAAAAATGTTTAATCCAAAACAGTTCCACCCTTTTCTCAGTTCATTTCACAGTAAGCGATATTACACCTAAAATTATAATTTCATTTACTCAACCGATATTTTTACAAACAAGACAAACTACACTTGGCACGATGTTATGACAACCGACAGCACAATGACACCGTCTTTTTCCTTCCAAGTGCTTCTTAGCCATAGTCACTACCAAGAGTCTAAGGAGTCCGTCTGGACATGCAGTCTTGGCTATTTTTCAAATCCCACACAGGAGGGACGTTACGAAAAACACTGGCATTGAAGAGATCCATCGAGAATATGAACAAAACCAAATTAATTATTTTTAGTTTTAAGGTGGGATAGTTTCATGCCACAGATTTTTTTTCTGCAAAAATGGTCTAATTCCCCATTCCAGTCAGCAACAGCTGAGGTTGCAGAATAAAGCCCAGAAATGGACTTTCTACTCAAGTGAACAAACGGCGTGTCTGCAATCAATCAATTTTTTTGTGTCAGTTTGTTTGTCATTTCCATCCATTTAACTTTGGAAACTACAATTTGTTATCTGCAGTAAACTATAAAGTACATATGAAACTATTACATTTCTTATTTCAACCAGACGTATGTATCTAGAAATCAACCAATGGTTTTCGTTCCTGGGTGTGGACTTATTAACAGTTTAGACTGAGAAAAATAAGACGATTCTTAATTTAATCTCAGGCCTTTGAAATTCATACTCAATTTAAATTTGGTGTCTCAATCTCGCCCCGAAAATTAGCCGTAGTTGTGGCTACAGGCCTAACCTCACACTATATGTGTTTTCATAGGTCTCTGTAACTCCAACATCATCACCACCCCTCCCTCTGCACTCCTGCATTCGCGTAAATACAGATAAAATGATTACAGTCTGTAATAGCCTATAATCAAATACAGTTCATTTCAGGACATGGAGATTTATTTCTAGCGCTCCAGCGACGCACTTTATATCCCAATAAGTGAAGCAATTATTATGTAATTAATAAGCTGTTAATTTTTTATTGTAGCTGGAGTGTTCCACCTTTGCCGGGGGGAAGTGAAAGAAAAAGGGCGCAGGTGCAAGGTGCGTAAAAATATTTATAAGCCATAAACAGGGTACGATTTCAAAAGATGTAACATTTCGCTTAAAATCCCATAAATCACGTGCTACTTGCTTCATGGTTTTCTTTTCGTCCTTAACTAAATAAAAAAAAAATCCATAAAAACTAAAAGCCTTTAAATTAAATCTGTTGTCTGTAAACGCAAAGAAACAAGTCATTGTTTCATCGTTGTTTTTTGTTGTTGTTGTTTTTTTCATAAAAGAGGTCGGACCTGGATAATAGTCCCTACAAACTAAACTTCCACGAATGTGAGAAACACTTTTTTTCGCCAAGAGTTAACTTGACTTTGTGTTATTGTATGGCACACATAACACAAATAATAATAACCAAGAATATATTTTTAGTCAAATCTGGTGCTCAGTGTCAACGTTTTGACAACGTTTATTTTCTGAGGACAATAATTAATCATGAAACACGTCATAGATTCAGCGTTATTATTATTTTATTATTTTTCTTATATCATTTTAACAGATTAAAAAGTGATGAGATTTAACATGGGTTTGTTCAGACAGTTAAAGTACAGGACTTAAGTAAATAAGACCAACAATTCAGCAATCTTGAGATTAAAAAATAAATAAATAAAGTAGACAAGGAAAAAAACAAAAAAAAACATGGACCTTACATTTCTCATGTATTGAGTCATGACAGTGATACTACAAAAGCTAGACCTAGGGGTTAACCTAACATCATAACATCATCCCCATGCAATAT
This sequence comes from Hepsetus odoe, assembly GCA_017165825.1. Taxonomy (NCBI): domain Eukaryota; kingdom Metazoa; phylum Chordata; class Actinopteri; order Characiformes; family Hepsetidae; genus Hepsetus; species Hepsetus odoe. Next base: position 15,493,975 of record CM029376.1, read on the forward strand.
GGCTGCAATCCACTGATTCTGAGAGAACTGCCTATGAGAGTGCAGCCCATCACCTCATCTAAACAGTGTAGAGCACAACACTGTTGAGTCAACTGCAAATGTTCCTTTTAAAGTTGTCACATTTGTGTAACAAAATCTACAAACAGAGCCTGGTCATCCAGCAACCTTCTGTACACTTGTCCGATGCACAGTTTACTTCTTTAATGTGTGTTGTTTTTCATCTTCATCAGTTCTTCCATACTATAAAAAAGAAAGGTACATTAACTTACAAAATTTGGTGCATCTGCCATATCCTATTCCACTTCAAATCGCAGTTTGTGTTAATGCATAAAGTTTTCTCTCAGAAAAGTCTTCCAACCACGCTATAACAGTGTCGTTGTGCAGTAGGCCTATATGTATGTTGGCATTACATTTCTAATACAGCTATGCAAGTAGGTATATAACAGAGATAAAGAGAGAGAACATATACAGTAATAAAGTAAGCTGTACACATTTTTCCAAAAAAAAAAAAAAACAAAAGGCGAAAAAAAGACCAGCAAGGAGTCAACAAACTACAGATTAAAATATAGTAAAAATGTTTCCACTAAAGGAAATACAACTTGAGCTCAAGGTTAATCACATTTAGAATAATTTTAATCATTTAAAAAAATTCCAATCATGACACCCTTAAGTGATAATTTTAAGTTGCCTGAGCTGCAAATGGACACTGTACCTCTGAATTCTGAAATAGTCTCCAAAACTATTCAAACATAAACTTGAGCAAGGTAATCAAAACTTCAGCCCTATTCCCTTTCCATTCTAAACCTGCCTTCTTTTGAGCCGTTATCACAAAGTATACCAGTTATATACACAACAAATCTGCTCCTTTATCTAAACTAAATGCGTTGATCGATACTGTGCATGCAGAACTCACAGGTGTGTGAGTGTGTGTGCGTGTGTGTGTGTGTGTGTGTGCGTGTGTGTGTGTGTGTGGGAAAAGGTGAGGCCCACCTTTTCTAACATTGATTGCTAAAATGTTATTTAGCATAATAATTATAATTTACATTTGAGAAGAAAATTATTTTCGTTTGCTTTTAATGATCAATCTCCATTTCTCGTTCTTCACCTGCTTGTAGATTTATGTGAATATGGTCAGTAGACAATGAATTGAAAGTTTAAAAAATGTC
>CM029376.1:15497640-15542640 GCA_017165825.1 Hepsetus odoe
CAGTGTCTCATATGTTTCTGTAACTTTTTGGGGAGGCAGCTGGCGTGCTGGGTGCGGGACATTCACAGGGCTTCCAAACTGCAGCCCAAACGCGTCTCGGCCGCCTCACCTGCACAACAATGCCAGCGCTGACCAATCACAGTGACCCGCTGAGGCGAACTGCCATTTTCAATCCCAAACGCTGCCAATCAGCCTCCACTCAGCCAATTACCGCGCCGCGTCGCCGTCACGTGACGCGGAGGGATCGGCGTTTCCATTGGTCTGTGCGGACCTGCCTCCCGAGCTCATTTATGTGCAAGGAGTGAGTGATTGACTTTATCAGTCCAAGGACATCATTCGCGTGGAGAGGGGGGGAAGTTTGATCCTCGTTCTCACGGATCCCACTAACGGGAGTTTACTCCCCCGCTCGCTGAGCCCGGGACTACTCATCAGCGCCTCAAACTTTTCTGCCTCTTTAGGCTTAGATTTAGAGCTTCACGTTCCCAGATCAGGTTGAATACCGGTTTTTGTCGCTCGCGTTTGTTGAACTTCACTCCGCTAACCTGGGGTTTCCAATCTCTTTCCTCCTCCTTCTTCTCCTTCCTCTGCTTTTATCGCTCGAGCCCGAATGACGATGCTCCTCGACAGCGGTCCGCAGTTCCCATCGTTAGGGGTGGGAGGCTTCGGTACGCCGCGGCACCACGAGCTAGGCAACCGCGACCCCGGCCTGGGGCTGGGCCCCTTCGGCGACTCCTCAGCGCACTCGGCGGCGTTCAAGATCAGCCCCGTCGCGCACGACATCGCCTCGAGCCAGACGTCCGCTTTCACGCCACAGGCCAGCGGCTACGCGGCCGCGCTCGGCCACCACCATCACCACCATCCTGGCGGCCAGGTTGGCTCCTACGGCGGTGCCGCCTTCAACTCCACGAGGGATTTCCTCTTCAGGAACAGAGGCGCCGGCATCGGCGAGTCAGCGGCGGCCACAAGCGCGCAACACGGGATCTTCGCCGCGTCGGCGGGCAGCCTGCATGCGCCGCCCGGGATCTCGGACAACACGGGCCATCTGCTCTTCCCAGGGCTGCACGAGCAGAGCGTGGGGCACGCGTCGCCCGGCGGACATGTAGTGAATGGACAGATGCACTTGGGTTTGCGCCCGGGAGACCTTTTCGGGCGGCCAGACCCGTACCGGCCAGTGGCGAGCCCGCGCGCAGACCCATACGGCCCCGCGCCGCTGCACAACTACAACCACGCAATCAACGTGAACGTGGGCATGAACGTACCCGCGCACCACGGTCCGGGCGCCTTCTTCCGCTACATGCGGCAGCCCATCAAACAAGAACTGTCCTGCAAGTGGATAGACGAAAACCAGCTGAACAGGCCCAAAAAGACGTGCGACAGGACTTTCAGCACCATGCACGAAATGGTCACGCACGTGTCCATGGAGCATGTCGGCGGCCCCGAGCAGAGCAACCACATCTGCTACTGGGAGGACTGTCCGAGAGAGGGGAAATCCTTTAAGGCCAAATACAAACTCGTCAACCACATCCGAGTGCACACTGGAGAGAAACCCTTCCCCTGTCCCTTCCCTGGCTGTGGGAAAATATTCGCGAGGTCGGAAAATTTGAAAATTCACAAGAGAACTCACACAGGTAGGTGACTGGTCTGCTGCTTTCTTTTGGGCCGCTCGGATAAGCAGCGTGTGGAAATGAAGCGGTGAGACTGATCTAAACACCGGGGCCCTCAAGGCCGCATGTTTTCGTCTTGAGGAGCTGACTGTTTAAAAAGTACTTGCAGGTTGGGATGCATGATGCAGATCAGTAAATTAAAACGTGCTATTGGCTGTTAGTATGCCATTCCGAGCCGAGAGCCAAACCAGTAGATTTTCTCCTTTCGTGAACCAATGTTTCTTGTATTGAAATGTTTCTTGTATTGGTAAAGCTCCTCCTGAAAACTGGGGCTTGAAGTTGTTAACATGTGTCGCTGCTTGGTTAGCTGCGTGAATCCATGACAAAAAAGCGACAAAATGTTAAATGTTTTGTGTGGAAGTGTGAAGTGGGCAAATTACATTTCAGTCTGATGGCCACTTGATGGATCTGTGCGGAAATCGATGACCCGTTAGTTCTCAGAATCACACGCAATGTAAAGCAAGCTGTTGGAGATGGCCACAGTCTGGCGATGAGGTTCCCGCGGTTCGTAGAAAGCACAGATTCTTCTTTCACTAAAGTTGAACTGTGTGTGCCTGTTGTGCTGTGGAAAGTTAACGGAGAAACATTGTATGCTGCTTAAGATTGCAACGAAAACCTGCTTTCCACACCAGCTCATGCGAGTCACAGTATCAGGGCAACTTTGGTTTAGTAGAGCAAGCCTGTTGAAACGGATTGGCATATTACATAATGGGACGTAGCAACATGTTTCATCAGCAGCCTGCTGTTGGATGCACGCTTTTAAATACCCCCTCCCATGTTGCTTCCCTCTGTTTTTAGGCGAGAAGCCGTTTAAGTGTGAGTTCGATGGCTGCGACCGGCGCTTTGCAAACAGCAGCGACAGGAAAAAGCACATGCACGTGCACACGTCCGACAAGCCATACATCTGCAAAGTGTGCGACAAGTCCTACACGCATCCAAGCTCTCTCAGGAAACACATGAAGGTAATTACACCTGCATGTACCACTACAGCCCATCACACACCCCCAGTCTACCGCATCTGAAGGAAAATAATTGATGGTGGAAGAGGTTTTCGGAAATGAGAAGAAATCAGAAATAAATAAATAATCACTGGTGCTGCGTGTGTTTTTTTTTTTTTTTTCCTAATTTGCAATAATCTCAGTGTTCAATCACTTATCTTATAGCTGTAGCTTCTATAATCCTCATGGCCAAAACCACAGCTGAGCATTATCTTGAATAGTGTGCCTGTGTGTATGTAACTTCTCAACGTTCTGTCCTCCACAAACAGGTACATGAGTCCCAAGGCTCAGAGTCTTCTCCAGCTGCCAGCTCGGGCTACGAGTCCTCCACGCCACCGGTCCTGGTGTCAGCCAGCACGGAGGACCCCACCAAAACCCCCCCGTCCGCCGTACAGAGCGCAGCAGCAGCAGCAGCAGCACACAGTGAAGGACTGGCCCCCAACTTCAACGAATGGTACGTTTGAAGCAACGCGCTGAACTCTCTTTGCGGACCAAAAGGTTAAAGAAACCTTAAAAAAAATAAACAACGATAAACGCAGCAGCAGCAGCAGCAACCACCACCCCCCCCATTCACACCACGGTGAACAAAATGGCAATGGAAGAACGTGAAGAGAGATGAGAGTTCGCCAGCAGGCCTCGTCCATTCTCAGGATTCCCCAAAATCTGACTCTTATTCCGAGTGCGAAGAAAGGAAAAAAAATTAAACAGAAATAATACAAACACTACACTTTTTAAGAAATAAAGAAAATGGTTTTCCGTTTTACTTTTCAGATTTCAGATGATTATTTTATTTTTCATTTTATGTATTTTCTCAAAAGTTTATTTAACAAAAAATAAAATAAAAAAGGAATAATATTTCACGGTGTTTTTATATCGGTGGCACCAACGTCACCTTTGGATTGATTGTTAAACACTTCGAACAGTCTTAAGAAACGTGCCAAAGTCTTTGTCTTGAACTTGAATAACAACGACAGAAAAAAAGAATAAATCCTAAATAAGTATATAGCCTACTCGTGAATGTATTTCCTTGTTTGATGGAGTCGAATCTGTTGTCCACGTCCGTTTTTGTTTTTGTTTCTTTTCTTTGAGATGGAGAAATGTGGTAGTAGGTTATGATTGTTACCTTTGAATATACCGTTGCCTTTTGTTAATAACGATGTAAATACATATCCATGATGCCATATTTATCGATTTGTAATTTAATTATCGGTCTCAGAGCCGAAGCTTAAATGATATTTATGGAAAATGTTTTCTAACAAGATTGTACAGTTTTGAGTCATAATAACCAGCTTAACATTGAAAGAAAGTCATCAACTCTAAAAGCTTCCTTGACGCGATTGTATCTTTTTTTAACCAATAAATGTGTCTTACCTGGATCACAAAAATATCACCTATGAATATAATGGATTGACTTTTTTCCTAAAGCTTAGAGTATTGTATAGGTTATTCAAGGTCTTTACGCTCTTTAAGGGCACTGATACACAGCAAACAGAGGAATTAGCTCTATCAAGCGTTGCTGCCAACGTATTCCTGATTTTCATCCAAAATGGACTTCTTTTGTGTATTTTTTTTCTCTACTCTTAGCAGAGTGTAGAACTACATTTCTATAAGCAGCTATTAGGTACACAATTCGAGAGGCACATTAGCCAGTGTCTGACTCCTCCATTTGCAGTCAGATCCTCACATGGGTTATGCAAGAGCATAGAGCTTTCATCCATGAACTTTTTAAGTCGCGTGACAGTGTTAAGGCACCAGATTCTCGGGGTCCAAAAAAGACCAGTCATTCGAGCCAGTATGGTAGTCCATTTTGATGGTCCCACTACTGTCTAATGGATGCAAGTGTGTGTTTCAGTGTTTCCAGCCAGAACAATGAACTGTTACAACACGGTGATCTCCAATAAAACCTTTCTGTTTTTGTCTGTCACTTTGCATTGTTTTAAATGTAGTTCTGTGGATATAAGAGTGTTATTCGTCCTGAGTACTGTGGTGTTGCATATAGAAGAGTCTGGTTACACATTTGCTTGTTTTTTTTGTTTTGTTTTTTTTTTTTTTTATGTGAACAACATTTCGAGATGAATTATGTGTGGACGGAATTTAAGTCTTGAGAGTAACAGAACTATGTTTCATGAGGGGGGAAATTTGTTCCGTGGCACAAAGAGTTACAGCATTGCATTGTAACCTATTTTTAAGAATGAATTATTATGCATTCAATATATTCAGATATATTGTGCAAGCGATTTCAGACCACCAGCACTACTTTTGAAAATCAAAATAATGTAAAAAAAAAAAAATATTGCAGTACCTCGCAAGTAACAGTGATATATCAAATACTTTTATTTAAATAATTTAATGAATATATGTTTTATAAGCTATTTTCTATACCTTAATTTAAAAGGAGTAAACGTTTATTTCAGCCACACTCACTGTACCATAAGCCGTGGACTCGGATGGAAATCTGATGTGCAAGAGCAGCTTGAATGTGATGTTGTAACACTTTCTGGAAAGAAATGGGTCACGCAGCAAGTTCTTCCTGAAAAGCAGAAGTTAAACTGATGAACTGTGTCACTGTGCCACATTCGGGGCGAACGATGCTTCGTTTCAACGGAGCTTATTCGTCATTTAACGAAGGGCAAAAAAAAAAAAACAATCCTGTACTTTTCAAAGTAGGCCTATTGTCTGTCGGTTTGTTTGTTGGACAAACTATTTATGATGAAATGTGAACATAAGTTTTGACTGAAATTAAAAAAAGTTACGAAAAGTCAACAATGGAAACCCGAATTCATCTCTTCTTTTACCGTCTCCCTCCTCTGACTGTGGCAGGGCCTGTTCCCAGCCCGAGTCACTAACTTGAACTTGACAGTGAGTAAGACGCCATTTTAGCATCTTGTTTCCTTAAAGGGGCGGATTTGGGCTGCAGTCACACCACAAGTCTTCTGGTTTACAGCACGACAAACCGGGACGTGTGAAATTAAAACCTGACTTCAAGTGTTCAGCAAGTTCCTCAGCATGTTTACCTCGGCGAGGCTCAAGAGGAGCCAATTCAACCGGAAAGCACAGAGGTGAGGAAAGACGGAAACTCAGATTTGGGTCCAGTTAAGTTTGTCTTTCTTTTTTTTGTGTGTGTTAGTTTTGTTGTTGGACTTAAGGAATTAGTTTGAGTCCAAGAGCATATTCTGAATATATGATTCCATTTTTTATTTTTTTTATTTTTTTGCAAAGCTGTGCTCGAAATCAGAAGTTTAACCTGATTAAACGTCCATCATGCTTCATAACAAGCAATGAAAACATGGGAAAACAATAAAATGATAGGGTATAAGAGATGTTCCCCCTTTTTTTGTGAATTACCTTCACGAGTGAAATTAAAAACAGTCCTGCTGGTGCACCAGTTTACACCCCGACTAGCACGAACCGTTTTTTTAAGAGGATCCGGCTGTTTTGTAGCATTTATGCATGATTGTGCGCGCCATCTCCACAGACTCCACCCTTCCTCACACCCACCCCCATCTTCAAATATAAACACTTTTAAGAATTCATTTACACCGCATCCATGCTCTCCCTCGCGCGCGCAAGCGCAGTCTTTTATTTCTCCCCAACACGTTTTGTCCTCACCCGATCCCTAAAAGACTTCCTGACACGCGAGATGACGACACACAACATGGCGCAAGTTGAGTCTCGCCAAAGTAGACCAGAAGTGAACTTGACCAAGCGGAGCATGCTCGGGATCTCACCCTCTCCCTCTTTCTTTTTGTTGACGACGCCGTGTGAACGAAATGATATCGACGATGACATGAAAAGCCTCGGTCTTCGGATCATACCGCCTAAAGAAAGGCATGAAAGGCTGCTTTCTGTGGATCCTCAAAAGGATTAGACAGCCTTGGGGGTCACGTGACAGGAGTGTCGCAGCCTCGCTAGCATAGCAGCTGCTGTAGCATAGCAGCCGCAGGTGATGTACGGCGGCTTTTACAGACACGTGCGGCTCACCAAACCGTACAATAACCGCAAAGAAATCATATCAATAACACTTGAAAGCTTTTTCGTGCCCTCTGTTGAGCCCAGGATAGAAATAATACTAAAAACGCAGCGACACAATTGGATAGCAAAAGTTTTCCTCACATTAGCCGCAAGTCACTCTGAGGTGATTTTTTTTGGTGGGGGGCGGGGGGTGTTTTTCGCTGTGGCCGAGCGTTCATCAGCCACAGCCTTCCCCGGAGCAGCACACAATCTCACCAGCTTTGCTGCCTAAGCAGGGATGCGCGGTCTAAGAGGATAAACCGCAGCAAACACTGCCCGGACGCTGTTTTGTCACGCAACTCAATTTGCCTTCTTAATAAAGTCAGCGGCTAAATTACGTAGCGCGTGGTTTGGAATACAGAGACACGTTCACCGGGAGACCCCCCTCCCCCTCCCCCTCCGTCTGCGATACACTAACCTACATCCTCAGCGCTCCTGCTCTCCTCTTCTCTTTGAAATATCTGTGGCACCACGACGCCTCATTCTCATTCCGGGCTCAGTTTGAACACAATAATGTCAGTCGTGTGGTGCTGAGAGTTGGCTGCGTTTCCTAAACCGAGATATTCTGCCTGAGGAGGAGGATACAGCGTGTGAACGCGGCTCAAAAAACCTAATCAGGCTTCTAACAACAGCGGCATAGAAATCTAATCCTAATAACCAATTTCTCTCCAAAATCTGCCCGATTGCCCCGGGGTTGAAAAATGCCACCACTGTGGAAAGTTATAGCTGCACTTCAGGCCCCAATAGAAATCTGTTCTGATACCAGCGACTGCTAATTCACTCTCAAACATTTTTTTTCTTCATTTGTTCAGTCGTTTGAGTTTGCTGAAGAGAAGTGACTGCTGTGTATTCACCTGCATAAAAGGTGCTGCTGGAGAAACGTCATCCAGGATGCACCCTTTCGAGGTCTGTTTTAGGAGCATTGTAATGTTAAACGCCACTCACAATAGCACTGTAATCCAGGACACATCAGGGCCTAAATGGGACGTTTAGGACTATTTACATTTCACTTGGCTTCATTTGGAGTTTGCAGTACAGCACACCGCAGGGTCCTGGAAACAAATCAGAATGCGCCGGTTTCTTCAGGAAAAAAAGCAGCTTACACTTTCAAAAAAAAAAACTGTTTTAGGGAACAAACGGCGTAACTAGGGTGAGGATCCTCTCAAGGGGAAGTGCATTTAGTTAGGGCAATTAAATCCTGCTATTTTCCATGGTCGTTATTATCATTATTTCTTATTTGTATTGATACCAGACATCCTTCAGCTTCTTTTCTTCTTCTTCAAACTTAATGAAAATATACCTCTTTATGTCCTAAAATCTAATTCAGTGTGTGCATTTGGTCCTTGGGGACAACACTGTACTCTGGAGAGTAGACGTACACTACTTAGATCTTAGGGAACCTAAATTGACCTGGAAAGGATTTTTTTCCTCACAGTAAAACAGGTAGTTTAGCTAACATTAATGTTAGTAATACATATGCTTACGTTTCTTCCAATCTTACAATTGGGATTTATGTATGTATGTGAGTGTGTGTGTGTGTGTGTGTGTGTGTGTGTGTGTGTGTGTGTGTGTGTATTCATTTGTTTGCCATAAGCTAATTCTCAGAAAAAGCTTCCTGCTTCTCCTCTCTCACAGCAAGTTCATGACAATGTGATAATAGAAAAGGTAATGCTTTAACAGTTGCTTCATTATCTCAAAATCAGAAAACAGAAGTTTATCAAGTCCAAGTCCAAAGGCAGTAGATTTTAACACTTTAACATCTGGGTTGCTTTTTTTTTTTTCCTTGACACATCCATTCACTGTGTAGACGTTAATGGGTCTCCAGGGTGAAAGTGAATTGACAACATGATTTTTTTTGTCAGCAGAGCAGATGTTCTGCAAAGTTGGGACTCTTTTGACATTTTCACTTCAAGCGCAAATAAAAAGTGTGTTAAAAGAGGCTGATAGTCAATTGAATGTTTACAGCAACAAAAACAACAACAAAAAACTCTTTATCCAGAAGCAAGATGTTTTTTGGGGGTTAAAAGATGCCTGAAGTCGCGGTTTCACTGTTCTGTGCTGGACAGATCTGATCAACTCATGAATTTTGAGAAACAGCTTAATGAGAATTAGCTTTAAGGCCATTCAATGTGAAGAGCAGATTGATCTCTAAATCCTGATGTTAGCCTGTGTTTACTTCAAAAGTGGTTTGCACCCGAATAGATTTTGTTTTGAGTGAAGAGAGGATATCCCACTGAAACAATGCTTCTCCTGGAAAGCAGCTGAAAGGCACAGGTCAACAGCCTACCCTACCTTTACAATGAACCCAGTAATTGTAAATGGAGTGCATAGTGTTGTTAATGTTCTTCAATAAACTAGATAAAGCCTCTGAAATCTCTCATTTCAGGTGAGTCCATGGGTGACCTCCTAATTAGTCCATATGGACCAATTTAGTGAAAAAATCATTTGAATATTAAAATGTAAATAATTGAGAAATAATAAATTAAAAAGAGCCCCACACATGGACGACAAATGGCAAAAGTGGTGTTTTCCATTTGTCTTGTGCTTAAAATAATATCGGAGTCCATCTGTTCAGATTTTATAGGAGCTTCAACATGAACAAATGAGTCACATAAGTAAGTTGCCAAATTCATGCTGAATGTACTGCCACTTAAATGCACAAGGTATTTATGCAGACTTGCAAATTCTGTAGAATGGTATTGTTACTTAAAATGTAAGCAGTGACATATACAACATTTAAAAAAGTAAAGATGGCCAATTTTCCATGCAGATGTAATCTTGTGTGTAGCCAAATCTCAAATGCCAATTGCAGTATTAGGGATTGTGGTATTATGAGTCTGTAAACTAGATGGGATGATAAGTGGGGTAAGGGGGGGGGGGCATGATGTCATTGGTTAAAATTATTTAATTTTGGTGTCTGGTGACACAGCCAAACAGAGATGTTTTAATGTACTTTATTATGATCATAGACATGAACTAATAAGGTACAAATGTCCTAATTTAATTTCAGGTGAACTTTAAAGAGACTGATCTAAATTGACTGGATTGGAAAAATATGCCCCCCCCCTCCCCCCTTCTTCAACCTCATTCATTCCACTAGCCATTTTATTTATATTCCACTAGCCATATTCATATTTACACTATTACAATTAGCAGTAGCAAGTTCATATAGCCTATATTAATACACCTTATTTACGTGGGTTTAGTTTCAAAGTCAAATCTGTCTCTGTGTGTGGAATATGAACACTTGAGGCATAGTTACAACTGTAACTATTAATTTCTGCCCAAAATATAAGATCGAGCATTTGCCGTATGTTGCACTCTTAACCTGTAACCTGTAAGTCAATCCACATGTTTATCCTCTCCCAGAAATTTCTCAGCTAGTTCAACCAGCGACTGGTGCGACTGGGAACAGAACAACAAAACTCTGGACTGACTAAACCCCCTTTCTCTGTGTACTGCACACACAATTGCAAATGTTTGTATACAGCAGTACTCTGGGTAAAGGGACAAATGGGGCAATTTCTTTAGGATTTCATTAATGCAAAGTTAATTAGACTTCATTGCCAAGTCTGGTTTTTATATACATCGTATAGGTATCAGGGAATCATAAGTTCACCACTTTCCATCCATTCTAATGCAATAGTACAGTAAGTATATACAGACTCTTTGACCTCTACATAAAATACCATTTACTTATTGTGGACATTGTCAGTTCCAAGTCAAACAACCCCATCAGTTTATTTTTTTTAGGTGTAACAGTCCCTTTTCTGTAGTGGATTGTAAGTCTGACTGTGGTTTTCACTCCACATCCATCCAGGGAGCTGTTTAAGCAATGCAGTGTCTGCACAATTCACGTTGTGTTTATTGTTATACACTTAATTGCTTCATGTTTAGAAATCCAAAGTGCTGCAGGCACGTCTAGCTATAGTAAGAATATACCTGTCCACTGCCAAGCTGGCCTTCACACCCTGATAAGCTGGGACCCTTTCTCATACATACTATTACAAAACAATCCTTGCCACTAGTGATGTTTTATGAATTATTTTCATTCCTTCACAGTCTTTTGAGCCCAAGCACTACATGTCTCAAATTTCATCAAAGCAAATTACTTTAATGGAACTGATCACATGACAGTTGGTGATCAGTCAGAAAGAAACATAAGGTTTTTACTTGTGGCACAGCAATAAATGTAATTCCTCCCAGCCAAGTTAAAAGAAAAAAATAGGAGCTTGTTTATTATAAGATACATCATTGTACAAACATGATCATTTAGTTTTTTTCCAGAAACCGAAATTACACTTTGCTCATTGTTGGAGACGAAGATGAAGTTTTTACTCCAACATGCTTGGATCACGTTGCACATCTCTTTAAAAGAATCTGTCGCTTAGACAAACAAGAAACAACATGCCATGTGAACCCCCCACTTCAAGGCCCACAAAGTGGTTTTGAAGTAGTGCACGCTCAAGAGGTCAGAGCACCACAAGATAACGTCAAAGAAAGACTGTCACCATGCTGAACAAGAAGGGCTAATCCAGGCCAAAGGGTCAGTAGTTGGCAGAGCAGGTCAATAGGGAGTCCATTATGGGACAGTGACATGTCATCAGACAGGGTCACTGATATCACTCCAAGGAGTAATGATCTACCAAGCCTAAGCCATCAATATAGCACCTGTACATAAGCATCAGGGGTGAAAGGTGAGGGGAAGAGCAGGTGTCATTGGTTCAGTCTTATGGAAGCTTCTATACATACTGAGCCCCGAGAATAAACTATAACACAATATAACACGGGCAGCGGTGGCTTAGTGGTTAGGGAGTTGCCCCCGCATCGGAAGCTTGTGGGTTCGATTCCCTTACCAGTAGGTTGCCCTGAGGTACCCTTGAGCAAGGTACCGTCCCCGTCCCTGCTCCCCGGGCGCTTTCAATAGCTGCCCACTGCTGCATGGTGTTTGAGTGCATGGGTTAAATGCAGAGGTCCAATTTCATTGTGGTTCACTGTGTGCTGTGCTGTGACCTCGCAATGACAAGGGTTGCCACTTTCACTTTTCACTTTTTTTTCACAAACGGATGTGCTTAACAAAATGAGAGGCTTTTCACCTTGTGCTTGCAGCAGCTGATAAAACATTCAATCTATTATTTGATCTGCAAAGCAATCCTCAGCACTTTCAGCTGCTCAATTTTTTCATCTCTCCCAGCTTAACTTTGAATCAAAGTGTCACCCATTTAATATTACAATTAGCAGTAGCAAATAAAAATATTTGAAACATTGTAAAAACCTAAATTTTCAATAAAAGTCTCAATAGATATTTCCTCATTTAACCCTTGTTCACAATGATACACTTCGTGCACATCTACTACATTGTTTTTTATAAATTCCAATAAATCCCTGTGGTTCACAGTGTGTACACTGTAAGGCTCCACTTCTTTATTCAAACATCCAAGGTTGATGGTTCACATGTTTTATGAAAGTATGGTCATTATTCCCTACGTATTCAGAGTTTCCCTTTTGTGAAATTAACAAAAGGTCACCAGAGCGTTAAATGTAGAGGACTCTAAGCAGGGAAGAGGATGGTATGGAAGCAGGCACAGGTAGAGTGACCATAGTGAGGGGGAGGGAAGGCCAGATGTCTGGTGGAAATTGTCAGACTATTGCCAAAGCGACCTCATGCCAGGATAATACAAGGTCCATAGGTGTTCCTGAGTCAGTCCCAACCCACATGCTGATAGCCTTTCAATGCCTGAGGGCCAATCTCCACAGTAATTGCTTTTCCTCTGTTTCATATCTTCCTTTCGATGGGCATTCCGGAAAAAAATAAAGGATTATTCACTTTGTCTTCTCTCAGCTTCTCTGTTCCAAAAAAGATGAGGTTTTTATGCTGTTTCCAGAGTCTATGTCTTGCTGTGCTTGTGTTTGCTTCACAACCATTCTGTGATCAATGCAAGCAGGCATCTTCCACAAATAACAACCACTGATTTGAATTAACAGGAAATTGTGATGTTTCAGGGATGATTTTGGAAGTATGCACCACACACCCACAAACTCACAATTTAAAAAAAATGTATTTATGAATATTGCAGACCTATAAACAAAGGCAAGCCTATGTTACCCTTTTCAACATTTCTACATTCACATTTTAGCACTTAAATAACTATTAGATGATGATGATGACTATTATTATTGTTATTATTATTATTACTGTTATTATTATTATTATTGTTGTTGTTAATAATAATAACAATAACAATAATAAGTATTCTTATTATTAGTAGTATATTTCGGCAGCAGAACTACATTTATACTGATGCTTTTCAATAAGGAGGGAGCTTAAATCAGTAAAACAATAAACGTATTTACGTCATTGATAATAATAACAATAACAACAGCAATAATAATATGGATATTTTAATTATACGTTATAAGTTTATTATTATTATTATTATCGTTATCATTAATACTACTACTACTACTAATAATAATAATAGTAATAATAATAATAATGTTATTATTATTATGAAGGTCTGTTTGTATTATCTAAGAAGCTTGTTAAGTCTTGTTAAACGTGTGTTTTGTATGAAACTCCAGACACGCTGCTCACTCTCAGTTTAGTAAGTTCACTCGCGTCTACAGACAGAATAAACTCACTCCAGCCAAGATGAGCCTCCAGAACCCTGCCTGCAGATTCTGCTGTATGAAAGCGTCGGGTTTGTTGTTGTTGTTGTTGTTTTCCACAGGCATTAATAATAAAGCAGCTCGTCAGTCTGCAGGAGAGAAAGTGGGAAGAGCGGGCGGCTCCGTGAACACGTGATGTTCTCAGAAAGCGCGCAGATGATGCGGCACAGCAGATGCGGCGACCTTAACTTAACAGGTTATCAGGAAGGCTGGACGAAAACAAACAGAGCCACACCAGACAGGCGCTAACGAACCAAAGAGCTCCATCCCACCATCCAGCTTCACCAGCCAACAAACTCAAACAGGGCTTCAGCTCCTCTGAGCGGAAGCTCACACACCGTCTTGTGAAAACAGCCCAGAGCCTTCAGTCCTGACTATTACACTGAACATCCTCCTGCTGAACTAATGTGTTGATTCTCCCAAAGAAACTCGTGTGTGTGTGTGTGTGTGTGTGTGTGTGTGTGTGTGTGTGTGTGTGTGTGTGGAGTATTCTGTTTAATTTAGCTTGTCTCCTAAGTGATTTTGTTACATTACCTAAATAAGGTGAAATCTGGGGCAGGCAGACTCAAAGTAGACTGGTTGTCGGACTCAGTGAAGTGTGAAATTGCAACACCAGACAGGCAGCATAATAGCTCAGAAGGGGGCTAATGTTCCTGCTACATTCACGGAACATTTTTATAATGGCTAAATTAAAAGGAAAAATATATATAGATTTATTCTGGGCTTAGTTTTCTTTTTAATTCTTTGTTTCATTTTGTGTGTGTGCTCATGTTTTAGATCCCCATTCATTCCCTCCATTTGGCCCTTTTCTTTCAGCAAGGTCCCACGTAATGGACTGATGCTTATTAAAAGGAATAGGGCCCACGGTTAGAGAAAGAAGGTGGAAATCAAATAGGTATGGCAGGGCAGAGGGGATACATGAGGTTTGTAATTTGGGCCTTTGGAAGCCCCCCTGCCATGTACAAGCACCCTGTCGTGTCAGCGAAGGAAGGAGCGATTTAAATTAATAACTGTGAGTATCCCTGTTTCTCGCCCCATCCCATCCCCCTTCAGGACCGTCTCCAGAGGTGACAAGCAAGCAGATCAATAGTGGCCGCAGGTTGCTGAAGTAACGATTGCTTCTGTGAAAGAGTGAACTTCTTTCAATAAGAGGGATTGTTTCAGAGCATGCCAAGTCCCACAAGCACACTTACAGGCCCAGGCTGCTAAGATTCCACTTCAAAACCTCGTCTAAATACTTTCATAGACACAAAAGTGAGACAAATAACTGTTCTGATGACTAAAGAAAGCGATTGTGTACGCAATGGAAATGGATTTCTAACCAAGACATTGTAAAAATATAAATAGAATATTTTCTGCAGAAATTAAAATGAAGATGACTCTAGGTTGTAGACTAAACACTTATTTGGAGGCTGGTTGCAGATTCCCTTCTAAAGATGATCTCATTTTTTTGATGTCTTGGGTTTTCTTGAACTTTCTTCTTAGTATCAAGCAAGTCTTAAGCACAGCTAATTAAACGCTGCACTTTTTCAATGTTGTTTTGTTTTAATGACCAAGAGTGCTCTCAGCAGACGGGCTGCTGTCTAAGCACATAGGGCGTGCAGACAGACAGACAGCACATGTAGATTAAGAAGGTTTAACCTTGTTTAAAATTATTAATCCACTTCTAATTCCAGCTGGCTCCCCCAAGAGAGGGACCCTATCAGAAAAATCAGCGCATTCATTGTGAGATCCGGCTGTAGCGAAGGGGTGTGTTCTCGCCCCCGTCTACTGTGCTTCCAGCCGACTACTGATTAAAAAAAAAAAAAAAAAAACTGTTATTCCCCCCTTGCCTTACCCACACAGAGTCCAAAGTCTCACCAGGGAAGAGCCTTATTACTTCCTTTTGGGAGAAAAATGGGGCTTTTCCTCATTGTTATGTGCTATTTATTAGGCACTTACATCCATGGAAGATCATATGTTGTGCTTTTACCTTAACCAAGAAAAAGGAATGTTTTTTCTTTTCACCATTCAACGTTCTTTTAAAGCTAAAAGGCTGTAAAAGGATGAATCGATGTATTTCTCTTCATGCCATCTAACAAAAGAAGTATTTCATGGATGGAAATATTAAAGCAAGGCAACGTTTAAAAAATTTACCATTTTAAGTTCTTTACTAGTCATTAACTGTTACTAGTTAAGCAAACGTTGCACAATTGCTCAGATGCCTAGTAAATCAGTCCAAAACCATCTCCTGCATCAAGGAAATGACTGTGGCCTTTAATAACATACATTTGCAGCAGCTGCAGCCAGTGTGACTTCACTTTTCGCTGAACTGCATGTCAGTTACTCTAAGTAACAGCTAGAATCCCCCAGGAAATCGAACTGTCATCTTGGCCCATGGATGAATATCTAAATCCAGAAGCCCGTATAATATCCCCCCAACCCATATCTATTCACCTTTCATGCCATGTTTAAAAGTAAAGGCACCAAACTTTGGGATTCTGCCTCCTCCAGTAATAAGTTTTTGTTTTTGCTATGTATTGAAAACATATGTGTTTGAGATAAAAGATCTGTACAAATAAGATTTGTACAGAGAACATAGGACCTTGCGTAACTGACTGCCCAGTGTTTCAAGTGAGCAAAAGTATTAATATGATAGCGGCTGACAGGCGTTTGTCCTGTTAGAACGACTGCTTGAACTATACACAGCTCTTAATATCTACTCTCAGTTAAAGTGTTGGATTTTAACATCATGTTTTATTAAAAAGGAAAAATCAAAATGAATACCAGAGAAGCTGTCTACGAGGCTTAACGCATTCCATTTTTAAGCTGAAATAAGAAAATCAATTAGAAACTTTTCATGAACTTTGGGCATAGCCAGTACTACTTGGAAGGTCCTGAAAAAGAGGAAAACACTTTTTTACTGACCAAATGACACTGAACCGGTTGGTCAAGGAAAACAACAGGTGATAACAGACATTATGAGAACAGTGAAGAAAACCCCAAAACAACAATGACACCACGAACAACCTCCACAAGGCAAGGGTGGAAGAAGACAAGAAGACAAAATACAGAGGTCATCCCACCAGAGACAAAACACTCATCAGCAATAAGAATGGGAAGACAAAAATCACTTTTTTTTTAATATAATTTGTTGTATAGAAATCTAAATATCTGGAAATAAAAGCTTAAAATCTGATAACACATATTCATCTTTTGATCTCAATTCCAAATGCCTTAAATGAATAGCAAAGACAGATAAATTAGTTTTGCTGTTCCAATAGTTTTGGAGGGGACTGCGTATCCAACATGTATATAAGCAGATTTGAAACACATCAGAATCAACTTAAACAACTTAATGGGTTGTAGAGACAGCATGGATAAACCCAGAGAGCCCAAACATTAAGGCCCCCCTGACATACTTGCATCTTATTATGCCCGTCTCTGTCGTGCTGATGGCCTTACACAGTTCTCCATCTCTCCTTGCCACATTTTCTTGTAAGCAGCCATTAGACCTGTCATCTCCCATACTGCATACACTCCTGCTCTTGTGGCAGAAAATTGCACCCCAATTAAAAGTAATCAAAGGATGATGAGTAAAAAGCATCCCTCCATCTATGCTTTTAATTTCACTTTTTTCTTTCCATCTGGCCACTCATATGATGATTTGTGAGTGCCGGTGGACTGACAGAACAAAAGAAATTGTTGTGAAGTCGCTTTAATTTAATCAATTATTTATTTATTTTAATGTCATGGGAAGTTGTTGTGCCTTGACTGTAACAGTGGATGGAAAATTACTGTGATTAGGCAGAAGCATCGCTCCTGCCTTTACTATCACAACAGAAACTAGTTTGGCATCCACAGACAGATAGATCAAGAAAAAATAAATAGAACATTTCCAGTTGAACATCTCTGTGCTCCATCCATGCATCCACCGTAAATCTGTAATATGTTCATTTAGGGTAAGAAAAAATCAACACTCAAAATACTGAAATGAGATTTAGGATTTTACAAATATTCCTAGGTCTCCACCAAGAATCTCTCATTTTCTCTAAAATAAAATCAGTCAAAATTAAGCATCTGATTAAACGTAATAAGAAGAATCAGTAGGTTCAGTTTTTTTCCTGTTGATAAAATATTACGTGCACCCTATTTAAACCCATGGGAAAAGGACAATGAGACAGAGGACAGCTGTGTCATCATTGCTTTCCCATGTACAGTAAGTAAATAATTTACAGGCAGTGGTAGCCATTAGCAGGACACAAATTTTCCAGTACAGCTAATATCGCACCACATCAGAAGAGGTTAAAAGTGAAATGACATTAATTGAAAGAAATGTGCAAAAAAATAATAATTAAAAAAATTAAAAATCAAAAAGTGTTTCTCACGGTGGTGGTGTATTATACAGTGGGGCATCGGTGGCCTACTGATTAGGGACTAGGCCCCAGAATCAGAAGGTTGGGGTTTGAATTCCAGACCTGTAGGTTGCCTTGAGGTACCCTTGAAGAAGCTGCTGTTCCCTGCTTCCCACTGCTCCCTGGGCACCGGATATAACTGCCCACTGCTGCAGGGTGTGTGTATGGGTTAAATGCGGAGGGTGTATTTTGTTGTGGTTCACTGTGCTGTGTTCCCAATGACAAACAGTCACTTTCTCTTTAACAGAAAGAATTGTTGCTGTGGATATTTCAACACTAATTTTATCTTTATAATAAGCTTCTCTTCCGTCACTGTAATACAGCTTATTCTGGTCCCATCGACTGGCAGTTGGCAGTTAAAGAAAATGATACCTGAATCATACATCTGTCAACAAAGATACAATTACAGAAAATATATCAAAAATCCCAAATAATAACTTTAGATGTTCCGTGAAACAGCATTCTGGAAAAGCTTCTAGAAAGTCATCTGTGGTGGATTACACCCTTTTGCTATGCTTGGCTGGGAAAGTTCAAATTCTGGACCTTTAAATCAAATCAGAATAAATAAAATATTGGCCTCTACCAAGAGGAATGTGACAATTCAAGTTAACCACTCAGTTCCGTTGCTGCTATTTCACAGATTAGCTTCCATCCCTAACAGCTCTCATTGCACTTCCAACAGGACTCTTAAGTGCTTTGTTTTGCTATATCTAGTTCTTCTGCACTCGCTCAAGATTTTTAGAGTCTACACTAGGCTAGTCCTAAAACAGGAGAAAAAGCATGACACATTAGCACTTAATATGAGTTAAAGAAAAGACTGGTCAAAGTCTTAGACCCTCACCGTTGCTGCTTGTTCTAAAAAAAATGTTAATAAATATAGCAATGACGTACGTCACAGTGCGTAGGAAAGCATCCACTTCGTAAACCTGATTGTATTTCAACTGCACAAAATATGAAAAATATTGCCCAAATAATTTGCACCTTGGCTCACTTTTCCACCCATTTTGTGTGTGCCGCTTGAGGCTTATGCAGATTGACAGGGTTATATTTAATCCCAGCCCAAAACCGCATGTGGAGTTACAAGTTCTCCAGCAAGTGTGAACTCGGTGAGGAAGCAGTGCTACTACTGTGAGGCCCACCGCCACATTTTAACTGTTGCTTTTCCTCCGGTCCCTCTGAGTCTTGTAAACTGAAGTTATCAGACACATGTTGCACAAAGAGCAAGAGCTGGAAGGAAAGAAGTGAAGAAAAGTTTGTGACAAAAAAAGTGCAGTAGCGCCAATGAAAGTCTGTTTGCTCACTTTATGACAGCATGGCCTTGTATTCTAAATGTGAAAAGGGTGAGTTATAGACTTGGACTGACCCCTGGCATTAAGCCATGTGGTTATCACTGCATGAAAAAGGAGAATGGAGCCCCCTTTCACACACACACACACACACACACACACACACACACACACACACACACACACACACAGCCTATGCCAAACCTTTATACAACCACACATCAGCAGGGGTACACCTCGTACTGTAATAGCTTTATTCACCCTGTCTGATCTCTGCCATATGTTCTGGTCTGCAAAAAAGATCTTCTCTTTTTTGTTCTGGCTGGACGCTTTGCACTGAGTGTCCTGCGTTTGGTCATCTTTCTCACAAAGAGGCTGAGAGGAGCTCTCCAGGTTTCCACTCATGCTTCTCATTACTGGGGCATGTTGAGGTTTTATGGAGTCTTGTAAACCACTGAATTACTGCACTTTAAAATAGATTTTGACACTATTATGAGAGCGTGCTTATGGAAAAGCCTTTCGTTGCTAGACGGAAGACTCATACCAGCGGATGACAAAAGAGCATGACTTGTTAATTATTTTTAACTGCCAGATAAAATGATTATGAACTGGGTAAAATGCACAAAGGGCCAGTAACAGGAAAGCTTGTTTGAGGAAAGAAATCACTGACATTTTTGTTGGCCTGAGAAAACATTTATGGGTATCTGAATAGTCTGAATGGAATCAAAATCAATCAAAATACAAAACAACAGTCAGAATTTAATGTTAGATGTACAGTAACAATCAGATATATTGCTTACTGTTTTTAAAACACCAACATTTACATTAAAAGCAATCTACATTTCTGCATACAGTCTCATGTTAAGTAAGTCTAATTTATTTGAATGCTGGTGAACAGATTTTAATAATCAGTCTCACTGTCAATACACCTGCTTCCAGTTAGATTTTCCCAATTTTCAACTAAATGGTCAATTAAATAAAATGATATGTATAGTTCAACCAATTCAAAGGAACGGGAAACTGTGAAAACACATTTAATAAAAGCAGAGGTATGATAATCACCCTGAAATCTAATTTGTACACTCCTAAATGTGTGTTCTCGGAACATAAATTGTCAATTAGACAAATATTTCCTGAATAAATTAGTTTGAGGAGAAAGACAAACTGTTTAAACCCTCCTTTGTGGTAATTGTCTCCCACACACAGACTTCTGAAAGATGATTAGTAAAAGATCTTTTTAGTGCCCGTATCAGTTTTTCAACCTCCCTGCCCTGGATCTGTGCTTGTGTTGAGTGTGTGTGCCCACTTGGGCTCCTATGAGGCAGAGGCCGTCTGCTGGGCGGCAGAGCGGTCAGAATAGATGGTGGCAGCCAGTCAAAACACTACCTGTTATTCCAGCTTGGGCCCAAGTGCTGGTGGAGAGCTTCTTTTCATGCACCCTTAATGTGGTAAAGTGATCTTCTGCACAATGGGAACACTCAAGGAGGCCATCCTCAGCAAACAGGCCAAAACAAACAGCCCCCCTAGGCCCCTCTGCTCACCCCGGCCACCTCTCAGGTCTAACCCTCTGGACTCACACAGAAAACACTCAAATTTACACAGTATATCCACACACACGCACACAAGGACAAGGATTAGTTTAAGTAATTTTCACTGTCATAAAATAATTCGCATTTGTGGATTTACCAGTGAATGGAGCGCAACAGCTGGACAGTAGTGACACATAACAAAGACCACATAAAACAGATTTATTTATTTTTAAGCCAAATATTTCATTAAAAATAATTTATAATGAGATATAGGACTGACTGAAAATGAGCTGCTATGCAGTTTATGCATTTACACACTGGTTTAACTAGAAGCTGAATCGGTCTTTTTCATCATACATGCAGTTGCTCTAGTGTACTGTGCCACATCACACACCCCTACTAACACAAACTATGGACATCACATTAGTGATAATGCCTGACTTCCTAAAACATATATTTATATCTTGCCTGCTTTCTTCTGAATAAATTCAACACAATCAAATTTAATGGGTTGCTGTCTTTAGAACGGCACACATGCCAAAATGTAAAGACAGTAAGCCTTTAATGCATGTTATGAAGCCATATACTGTCAGAAAAATTGTAAATAGAATTACATTTTTTAAAAAGTGAATAAAAAGACAAAAGTCCTGCTACTGCACTGGAAACCTAAAGGTTAAGTCTATAGCATCTTTACAACACAAATGTAGCATTTCATTACAGATATATTTTTAAGGTGCCCTGACATTCCGACAAGCCATTTACTTTCATTTTAAACATTTTTGATATTTTTATTTTTATATTTATATTTGTATGTAAAAAAAAAAAAGGCTCCATTCCACTGGGATGAGTGGATGTAGTGTAATATCAGTTTGGATATTTGAATTTACCCCAACAGTATTTTTTCTGACAGCATAACTGTTTTATTTATATTGTTGTTTCTTGTAACAAATGGCATCAACAAACTTCCAAAAAACTGGCTGAATTTTTTAAGTGACCGTGACCCTTTTATTATTTTCTGCATAAAGGTATATCTATGTAAGCACTTGTTTTGACTTTATTTTAATTTTTGACAATCTTAGACGAGTGTTAAATTATGAAATGTGCAAAGACAAAAATTCCAAAAATACTTTTTCTTTCAGATCTCACAGTGGTACTATATTGCTAAGTATGGAAATGAACAATTGTAAATGTAAACTTTTCCTAGTATTTAAAGACATGCATAGTCCACATCTCAGCATTATCTGTGTGTCAACAAACATCAGTTATATTTTTTTCTGTTTTTTGCCTTCATGTTCTTAACCACTGTGATATTAAATGACTGGAAACATAAAAACCCAAAGGCCCTTATAATCTATTTACAAGAACATCAGCCGTAACATGACAAAGAGCTTAAGTGCAGTTTTGACTTTCTAAACAACACTCTGCTTGCTGACCAGTGCGGCTGCTTGAGGAGAGGCCCAGCTGGCCCTAGGACAATTTGGCTGACAATGACAGAACAGAAGTGAATTAGCACTCACTTTTATTAGCCCAGCCTCAAATTACTTTTTCCCCACTTTCTAAGCCACTCTCACTAAATGAAACAAGCAAATTCAAAAAGAAACTTTATTTGAGGTCAGGCCTTGCCCATAACAAGCCCTTCCCTCAGTTCCAAAGACATAATTATGGCGATTAAAAAAAGCCAGCTGTTTACGATACATCAACAATTGGGAGCATTATACGAGGCAAATACAAACGACTCCGAGAACAGGCCCTTTCAGTCGAGAGAGAGAGTGTGTGAGTGAAAATAGAAGGCAAGGGCTATTTTTCTTTTTCGCCCCTCTTCTTCTCTTCTTTCTCCTTTTTTTCTTCTTCCTTTTGCTTTGGTCGTCTTGTCTGCTAAAACATGTGGTCAGCTGTTGTGCTTCCATGTGGTCAGATGATCAAAGGCAGAGTGGGGTAGTAATTGTCCCCCGCTGAAGCGCAGCTCGGCCTGGGATCAGGGTCCCAGCAGGTGGGGGGACAGCCATGAGAACGGCCAGAGAAGGCTGGAGGAACGCGAGAGGCCCTGCCTGACAGAAATAAAGACTTCCTAAGGGTTCCTCTCTGACAACAGAGCCGCTCGGGGAGGGTGAAAAATGAAGCCTCCACACATTTTTTCTTTTTTGAAGGGGGAAAAGGGGGCTGCCGTTGGGGGATGGGGTGGGTAAAATAGACGCATAAGAACGAGGGATTATAATATTTGGAAAGAGAAGAGGTTTTTGATGGAGTGTCATTTTTTTTGAGCTTCGGACACTAAAAAATTACAGTCAGCAGCATATCACCTTCCATTAGAGCGGGACCAAGGTTGTTGCATCAGTTGCTTCCCTAAGACTTTTATTTAACCATCAAATTACAGCAGAGCTCAAAATAAGCAGGTTCATCCAGCAATTGAGACGGATCCATCATTCACCGTTCACACAGCCACTACAAGCACAGATTGAGAATGAGCCAGCAAGAGGAAAGCATAGAACAGCTAAGTCTGTTTACCTGCTGACCAAAGGGAGCTGTGAAAGCTCACAAGTTGGGCTACTTCACATATATGTGGGAGCCCACAAAACACTTTTCACTGCTGTCTGTCATTTTGATTGCCCAGCATGACTCCCTCCGCACTCTACCACACCATCGACCCCCCCACACCAGCCCCCCTTCAATCCGGCCCTCCCTCCAGCCAGATGGCTTTTTTTTTAACTGTCTGTGGGCTCTTGCACCTCCACACTAAATCCCTGGAAGGAGAAGGAGGAACAAGCCAGTGGGGTGTATGTGGACAAATGGTTTGGAGGTAGCAGAGCAAATAAAACAGATTAAGAAGGAGCCTTTTCACTGATACTCTGAAACTAGTTTATATTGCTTTTTACCCATGGCCTTGATAAGCTCTGAGGGTCACCCAAAGGAGGGTTGTTCTTTGAGAAGAAAAACTACTTTCTAGTTGCATCTGAATAGGACCAGAAGAAAGGGCCTCTCTCTCTGAGTTATATTCCTGAAAACCCAGGCAAAAATAAAAATAAGCAATGTGTGCACAATTATTAGGTAACAATTATTAGGTCAATTGGAATGCTAATTGGATTTAAGCATATCAGGTGTGTGTTTGTGTGTGATGTGTGTTTGTGCATTGAGGGAGGGAGGGTGTGGCCTAAGGAGATCAACACCCCATATCAAGGTGTGTATAATAATTAGGCAGTTTCTTTTCCTCAAGCAAAATGGGCCAAAAAAGAGAACTTGGTTGTAAAAGGTCTTTCAGAGGGACGCAGCACTTATGAAACTGTAAAGATATTATGGTGTGATCACAGAACCATTAAACGCTTTGTTGGAAATAGTCAATAGGGTCACAAGAAAATTGTTGAGACAAAATGACACAAATTAACTGCCAAAGATTTGAGAAGAATCAAACGTGAAGCTACCAGGAACCCATGATCCTCCAGCGCTGTCATATTCCAGAACTGCAACCTACCTGGAGTGTCCAGAAGTACAAGGTGTTCAGAGCTCTGAGACATGGCTCAATATCTCAAGTCAGATTTTTCTGAAGTTTTCGGGACTGATGAGAAGAGAGTGACTCTTGACGGACCAGATGGACTGGCCCATGGCTGGATCAGTAACAGGCACAGAGCTCCACTTCCACTCAGCAAGGTGGAAGTGGGGTACTGTTATGGGCTGGTATTATTAAAGAAGAGCTAGTTGGACCTTTTTGGGTTGAAGATTAAAATCAACTCCCAAACCTACTGCCAGTTTTTAGAAGAAATTTTTTTCCAGCACTGTTCATGGTTCAGGAAAAAAGTCTGCATCTTTCAAGAAGAGCATGATTTTTATGCAGGACAATGCCCCACCACATGCATGGAGGTTCTCCAATGCGTGGCCAGTAAAGGCCTTAAAGATGAAAGAATAATGACATCCCCTGCCTCACATGACCTAAACCCTACTGAGAACTTGTGGACCTTCTTAAATAGGAGATTTATGGGGAAGGAAAACAGTCCACCTCTCTGAACAGTGTCTGGGAGACTGTGGTTGCTGTTGCACAAAAAGTTGATCTCACTTTAACACATTTTTCATTTAATCATGTAACAATTCTGCACACTAATAGTTGCCTAATAATTCCCTTGAGAATATTAATTCTCACATTTCCTTTGTAAAACATTCAGGATTCAGGGTTGTTAACAGTTTGGACTGACTGATAGCTCTGGATTTGTTCCATATTAAAATGAATCCTCAAAAAACTCACTTGCCTAGTAATTGTGCACACCGTGTATTTTATTTAGGGCCTATAAAATGAAAGGGGATATTACCCTTTGCTGTCTTGAGATTCAGTAAGCCTACAGTGCCTGACCTACCCGAGCCATTAATAGTTTTATTAGTAGTGTAGCATTTTAGCTCATGCCATCCATGACAGTTATGGCCATCGGGCTTGCCCATGTGTGTTTGTGAACATCTTTTAGTACACGTTTGTGCAGATTATGTTTCAATGGACTTGGTTTTATTGTTCTCCTATTGCCCCTGATGGGTAACAGTTTAAAAAGAGACTGAAGAGTTGTATTTATAATTAAATTATAACAGGTTAAATACACTGCATGCTAATAAAATGGAAGTAGAATGAAACAAACTGCAAATTTCATCGAGTTTCATCATGTCACTAGGAACTTAGCATGAACATTGTGCTTGAATAAAGAGAGATATAGTTTGGGTGGGCAATCAAGAAAAGAAAGCAGATGTCTTTTTCAAAGTGATTCATGTGAAAGACAAAGGGCAATTCATAATAATCATAACTCTTAAAAATGTCATCCTGGAACACCTTCTCAGAAAGGAAAAATCTTATTCACACCATGGAATTAGCAATCATTTACAACAATCAATCCCTTACATTACTCCCAATTTACAAAACAACTCTGGTCCTAAAAACACAAGTATATATATAAAGCTCATGGGGCTGTACTGAATCTCAAGAAAACTGCTGAAATTGTAAAGAGCTGGATAAGGCACAAATCATTGAAATTATGATGCATAGCTGGAGAGGTCACAAAAACAGCACAATACAAACTAAAAAAAAATTTCAGACATGATTAATTTATGAAGCACGCTCAAGTGAGTGTTTGATTGGCTGATGTGCTGAACAAAATTGTTCTTAAATGAAAATGTCACAACTGTTAATGCCAAAAACATTGTTAATGCAGTGCAGATGGTGGGGTTTCCATCTTGCGTTCTCAACTGTTTCATAAAAGGGGATATTTTAAAGTGACTAATTTAATTTTGGAAAAATACTTCTTGTTTGTGTTTTGGACATCTTGCACTAACAATAATAACACCAATAATAATAATCATTATCACTATCTACCATATCTTGCATTTTCACTTAAAAATTCTAAGTTTTTTTTTTTTTTTCCATGCTTAACTGTGTTGCAAATCAAATCATGGTCAGAAATTGAGGACTAAACAGACCTGTGAAGATGGAGAACCATTAAATCTCTAATATGTGGAATATGTGTCACTGTGTGTGTTTAGCCATTTTTAAATGTTATGGATGGCACGGATGACCATTAATCCGGGCTAAGGCTGGGGACCAATCTGGAACCAAACAATATGAAAACAAAAAATCATTGTTACTTTTTTCCATTTGTGTTTGACTGCTCTTCTTCCTAAGTGTACATCACATCTTCAAAAAAAAAAAAAATCGCTTTAAACAATTTGTTTAGATGACACTGTACTACCTTGACTGTCTGTGATACCCACACATATATGCACTTAGTGGACACAGATATATCCTTCAGACGTTGCATATACACATGATTACACATGAAACACAAGATTATTGCCAAGTGATTGGAAAGATACTTTTTTTACTAATGTCTATTATTTAACGTTTATCATCGTATGTCACTCTGTTAGCTCTTGTACTGCAGATGACTACTGGGATACCCTGCCATCACATCTGCCAACCTCAGGTCACTGGCCCCCTGTCACATGACACCAGAGCCTTGACCCTCCTAACAGCGACACGTTACTACAGGGTCAGTCGTATCGGTCAATTAGCCAGGGAGGACAAAAGCCTGGGCGTGGAAGAGGCCACAGATCAGCCACCCTGCCAGCAGCCTGTCCAAAGCAATTCAGCCAGAGTGTGCTCATCCTTTTACTCTCTCAGTCTCTGTCTCTGTCCCTGATTCTATCTATCTATCTCTCTCTCTCTCTCTCTCTCTCTCTCTCTCTCTCTCTCTCTCTCTTTCTCACTCTCTCTCTTACTCTGCCTGTCTTTCTCTCCATCTGCCCAGCCGGTCTGGCCTGGCCTGGCTCTATTATAGATGCCCATTGACCAAAGGCCAGTCCACTGCTGCGATCTGTAGGGAATAGGGAATGCATTGGCCAAGAGGAGCTGAGGAGTAACTGGTGTCTGCCACATGGCAAAAGTCTGATCTCAAAGAAAGTCTGGAACACACGCTGAGATGAGAAAATAAAGCTGCTCACTGCAGAAAATGCTTGCATGCATAATGTACATTTACACATATACATGTAACACTATCAACCAGGCATACTTAGAGGATCATAATGTATGTACAAGCAGGCAAAAAGACAAACAAACATAAACAAACACCCAGTCGCACAGACAATGCACATGCAGTGGGCTGATTTTTGTACTGTACTACACCACCCCCATCTCTCTCTCTCTCTCTCTCTCTCTCTCTCTCTCTCTCTCTCTCTCGCTCTCTCTCTCTCTCTACCCTTCTCTCTCTTTTTCAGTCTGAAGTGTTTCACTCGCACACTCTTGCCCAGAGGGAATGGAACAGCAGTGGAGCTCAGCTGGGAGAGCGATTGTAGTTGGAGATCACATGATGCATTTTAGGTGAATCACACTCTGATGGAGGCAGCTGAGGGGCTTGGTCTGAAGCTGAAGTCTCTCTGTTTTAGCACACACACATACACACGTGCACACTCAAACACACACACATACCTTGATGATCAAGATAACCTGCTGTCAGAAAGGATTGCTCCGGCAATTCAGCTATACTCTTGTGCAAATGACAAAAAAAAAAAAGCTTGGAGTACTGCCTGTTGCTAAGGAAAGCAATTCTCTCTGCATTCTCATTGAGCAAAGGTATAGGAAAACAGCTTTTTAAGGGACACATATTATGGGAAAATGTTTTTTTTTAAGGAAAGAATAGTAACGTAATACATAAATACTGTTAAAGTTTCAGAACCCTAAACCTCACTCCCCAGGCCAAGACATCTGTATAAAGAAAATAAGCTGTCCAGTTTGTTAAAATTCAGCTTTACACCTGTTCAACTTACATATTTCGGTGATTTTTGAGAACAGCAATATAATATATAGCAGTATAATATACTTACATATAATTTACATTTACAGCATTTAGCAGATGCTCTTATCCAGAGCGACTTCCATGTTCTAATTACAGGGACAGTCTTCCTGGAGCAACTCAGGGTTAAGGGTCTTGCTCAGGGACCCAGTGATGGTAGTGCTAGAGGTAGGCTTTGAACCTGGGACCTCTTGAGCCACAGGTCCAGAGGCAAGTATCCTACCTCTAGACCACCACCACCACATATAATGCATTTAATGCACTAACCTGAACAAAAGTGATGTAATAAAATATGTTTTCTGTAAAGGAGGTGGATCTTAACATGTCATTTCACCAGGAATGCTCAGAAGTTAAAGCTGTAAAGCATGTTTCAGCCCTGAGTGCTTTTAGGACAATGTGCAATATAGAGTGTATATATATATTTACATACACACACACAGAATGCAAAAAAAAATTGCATTTTTTTTAAATGATCCATTATCCTTTACCACTTGAAAGAAAATAGCACACACACAAACACACACACACACACACATAGCATTTTGCTAGTCAAGGGAGCAATCAGCTTTTTTGCTCCCAATCCCTTTAATATAAGATTAATTCTAACAGCCCAAACTTACAAACATGCCTCTACTGTAAGCACAGCACAACAGCTGGCCCAGTGATTCATATATAACAAACTTCCACAGCTGCCCTTTCCGAGCATCTGCTCAGCTATTTATGAAGATAAACACTATGCACCCTCATAAAAACCTCCATAAAATGATCCTCAAACTCTAAACTCATTAGTGATGAGAAATACATTAGACCCAGACTAGATTTTCCCCAGAGCGGATAAGTACTACATTCTAAAGCTTGCAGAACAGACTAGATGGCCATTCACAGAGAGCTCTGTCTTTACCCAACGAGCCAGGGCGATTTCTCAAATGCTATTTTGACATGTTTAATAACATCTGGGCATGATTATGTCATTGCAGCACATTAAACGATGCTACTAATGAATGCCAGTAGAACAGAAAAGCTGATGGTCCAAATTGCAGGGCCTTGGAGACCTATTTATGCGCTGTCAAAAGCCTTGCTCGTCCCATCTCCTCCCACTCCAAGCACCTCCACCATCAGCATTTAGCACTTAGCTAATGGCTCCCTTTTGGCTGGTATAACTGGCAATGATTGGCTTTTGCGTTCTTCAAACTTTCACACTTCACCTTGTGTTGCAGCACCACCAGGCAAAACGACACCTCTTGCTGTTGATTCTACCTGTGCGTGTTAGTAAATGTCTGTGTGTGTGTGCATGGAAATGCATATATTTATTTAATTAGCACTAATCCAATTGAGAGCCATTACTTCCTCTGAAAACACATCCGCTCCTCTGATGGCCAATGAGAGCGAGGCAACTGGCATCACAAATGTTCAATTTAATTTAAACATTTTAATTATTAAATCTCCCTGCAATGGGCTGGCGACCTGTCCAGGGTGTGTCCCCCGTCCTTCGCCCTGTGTGAGCTGGAATGGACTCCAGCACCCCCCCGCGACCCCGCTTGGGACAAGCGGCAGAAAATGACTGACTGACTGACTGAATTATTAAATTGTAATATAAAATCTAAATAAAATACAAAATATATCATGTATCCAACCAAACAGCAGTACCAGTCACTAAAAAACATAAATAATATTCAGTCTATCATTACAACGAAATTAAACATTTTTTAAAGCAACCTTTTTTTTTTATAACAATCACTATCAAATCACAGCATAAGCCCCTGCAGAGCACCCGTTCCTCAATGTGGGGGGAAATTGCTGTCAATTTGAATGTCTGATGAAATTCTCCCCAGTCTGTTTCAGTAAGGCTGAGCATATGGGGGTAAGAGGGGGATTGATGGGGTGAAGAGGCTGAGCCATCAATCTCACTTCCTCTTTTCCAATCAGTCACAACAAGGATTACCACCTTTCCCTGTGGTTATTGCTGGGATATGCTACTGTGAGAGTTTCAAGTAGTAGAGAGATTGCTGTGAATACCAATGGCAACTACACAAGCAATGAGATTGGAGTGTGTTGTATGCAGCCCTGTACTGTGCAATACCGAATCTACAGTGAGACATATTTGCATCTATAAGGTGCCCATGCTAACTGATGAATCCTTTGAAACAGGGCTGTAGTCAAACTATGCTTCAAAAGGCTGTGCAGCTTGGATGACGGCAGTCCCCGTTTCTGACAGATGAAGCACTCTCCCCATCGCAAGTTAAAAAATGCCATTTTTGGTTCTTAGACAAAAATGTAAATGTGAAACATGTTAGCAAATGGGGGCCCTGATGTCGCAGCAAATGACCATTTTCAGCAGAAGCTGCTAAAAATGGTTGACAATTACAACAGAGTTGGTAGCATGATCATTTCAAGATTACATTCTAAAGGAACAGAGCTTATTTGTAAGGATATTGAGATTTCCTAATGCCCATAATATTCAGCATTCTTTTATGACAGCTCCGTTACACCCATAACCTTCTGCAGAGCTTTCATCAATAACAGAGCAGCTGAGGGGAGGCCACACACCTGAGGCATTAGCTACCCGTCTACCCGCTACACATACATAGACGACAGCAGGCCAAGGCCACCACTCACAGTACAGGCCTTTAGCTATTTATTCATAGTCTCTGGGTGAGCGTTCAAAAGCCAAGCCTTTGCCCAAGCCTTTGCCCCTTCGCTTGCCCCTCTCCCTCTTGTATGCACTAGCATAAAAATGTCAAGTTAAGTGATGCCCCTGAAGTTAAGTGATCATTTTTCTCTGTAGCCGACGCTGCGTGTTCTCCAGGAAGCAAGGAATTGAAGTGCGTGAAAAAAGCCAGCAGCGATAAGCCAAACTCAGACACCCCACAGGCAGACCACCTCGCCTTGGAGACACTTAAGCAGCTACGGCTTTGACAGTGTTTTTCATCACGCCCGCTTACCCCCCTTTGCCATCTGCAAATTCGACCAGGCAGCATCAAACCAAGCCCGAGATACCCTGAGCCCAGAGACAAACCGAGAGCGCCATCCATCGTGCTGACGTGCACAGGGGGAGGGAAAAACCGAAGAAAAAAAAAAAAGAGAGAAAAAAAAAAACAGAGACTCGTAAGCGTAGTAGAGAGTGCTGGTGTCATCGAGGCAGGTGGCACAGCTTAACATGGCACTAGTAGTGAGCCTCTAGACAGGTAATGTTTTTTTTTTTTCTCCTCCCAGCCTATTCCAAAGTGGTGGCACAGCAGCAGTGCTGCCATGTGCACAATCCAGGGCTGCCCTGGCCAAGGCTGCTCACAACTCGCATCAATTACAGCGGATGGGCCTGACAGTCGTAATTACACACCTCTGCCACTGATTATGCGTGGCCTGTCATGGAGACCCACAAGGCACCTATTTTGGTGCACTCGTTCAAGCAGTCAGATGTCAGGGCAAAGTGGTGGAGCGTCCCCTCCAATGGGGGGTTTGTAAGCGGCAGGAAAGAGGATGAAGGAGGGATGCATAGAGTATAGTGTGTGGTAAATCCACCTCCCTCAGTGGGCCAGCCTTGTTTCAGCCTCCCACTGCTCTGTGCTGCAAGAGCTACTACATAAAGAGCCACTGCCTCACTGTAGTCAAAATAATACATGATTGATGGGGAACTGAAGTAGATTCGCTTGGTCAGACTGTTTGCTGCTCTTGTTTCAAACAGCAAAGTGTGCATGTAAAAGTCATTTTGCTGTGAGCAAACAGAACAGAATTTGTTTCTTAAAGCCACATATATTATATTTGTCTTGTTCGTATTTTCTCCCCGAATTTGTAAGATTTATGTATAAAAATGGCTAATTTTTTTTTTCATAACAGTTTTATAACCATAAGCTCTAGGCTGCCTTTTAAGAAAGAAAAAGCAAACTATCTGTTCTTACTGGTTACCTAGTGTTGGAACTCAAAAGCAGCCTGGGTTAAGGCACTTATTTTAACATCACTTTAAATGGAAAGGCCTAGACTGCTGTGGGCTGAAAGGATGGATATAGGTGGCATTTAAATACATTGGTCTTCATTACATCACAAAAACAGTGAATTTTTATTCCATCTTAAAATCTTAAAAAGTTATAAACATCATCAAAGTCATTTTTCTCCGATATGGGTCCATGTATAATTGGAATAAGTATAACGTTGAAAATACATTATTAATTAAAAATATAATATAACTAGTATAGATGGCATAACAGTATTGATGGATAGCAGCACTGGAGCAAACCTCTACGTTTCACCCATACACACACGTGCAGCAGGGGGCAGTTATTGAAAGCGCCGCGGAGCAGTGACAGGGACGGTACCTTGCTCAAGGGTACCTCAGAGCAATCTACTGGTGAGGGAATCAAACCCACAATCTTCCGATCCGGGGCAACTCCCTAACCACTAGGCCACCGCTGTTGTCGTGTTGTGATCTGGGTATTTCTTCCTATGAAGTAGCAGAGTGCTTTTGTAGTAAAAATAGCTTTTTTAAAGTGTGACATTTTTTAAAAAGAGAAATTAAAAAGATTACTATCTGAATCAGTCATTTAAATAAAATCTTTGAAAATCTTAGAAAGAAGTGTTATCATACCACACAACCGCATTTCAAACTAATTTAAGCCACAATTCCATTAACACTATAGACTTTACCCAAATGGATTTTGAGGGTGAGGTGCTCTATGGATGAAGCGACTCTTGGGGTCCAAATAATCTTCATTCTTCTGGGATTTAAAAAGCCTTTGTCCACTTTTAATAGCAATGGACAGCTGATTTGGATTGCAGTTGTGATTTTGTTTGAGATTGAGCTAGAACTCCTGTGAGAAGCCCTGCTGAATCAATCGTGAGGAAAATCAAATATGCCATCAATATTTAATCCACCGTCTGAGTAAGGTAAATGCATTCTGGGACTGTGTGTGGGGAAATCGTGGCCGTAGCATTTTGTTCGCTCGCGAAGCTCTTGAAGGAATTGAGATGTCTCGCACAGCTGATCTTCAGACACACACATGCACACACCCATGCACAGGGCTCAAAATGCACACTTCAAACCAAAATACTGCCTGACTTATCTAAAGCTGACCCCATGCCACCCACTAAAATATCTCCCCACATTCTATCCATAGCACCATCAGCCTCAGCAGCACCTCCCAATCTCAAATCCCAGACAATAACCCCCCCCCCAGCTTACACATTAAAAGCATGGGCCAATCCAGCTGTGAGTTTTGGCTATAGGCCAAACTGTCTGGCACAGTAGAGCGGAAATCTCTGAAACAAATACAATAGCACAGATTGCACCAGGCCATTTACAGCACAGTGCATTAGAGCTCCATCTCCAGTAGCGGCAATGTTTGGCTCTGATCTCAAAATAAACTCCAATAATTAGAAGGGCAGAGTAAAGTTCATTTGGAGAGTTCTTATGAATGCGATCGAGAAGTTATGATTAGGATGTGAAAACTGTAAAGCTATTCCATTCATTCTCATATAAAAGAGGCAACCTCTTTAACCCCCTCATTCTCCAGCCCCACAAAACTATCAACCAAAACAAAACCTTCAGGTCCAACCTTAGGATTCACTGCAATACATTGTAGGGCTTCATCACAATGAGGTCAGCGCCACCAAGAAAACAACTGCAGTAGGATGACCGTCTGATCCTTACTTAAATGAGCAAACACAAACACCTACACTCAGATCTTCATCATCACAAAATAACGACATATACAGTCTAGAGATGACATGAAAAACTTGCAACTAATACTGATTTTAAGAAGATCAAATTCCTGATAACCGATCAAACTCATTTAATGTGGGCAAAAGTAAAAGAGACTTTATTAGCTTTAGTCGCTGATTTGACTGTCAGCAGTCAACTGAAATTGTGAAAGTTTGAACTGTGTTGGTGTTTTGTGTTTAGTTTTACCAGGCAAAAACCAGCTGCTTAGTAGTGCCTACAAAGTGAAAATGAAGAGAAGCAATAATAATAGAAGTAATAATAATCATCATCATCATCATAATTGTCATCATCGTCATCGTCATCATCAAGGGAAGCTGAAAGTGCTTATTTGGAAAGGATGAAAATGAAAAACTTAAAATTTAAAAGTATACAAATAACTCAATAAAATTACACACATAAGAATGATTTAAAAGTGTTGATAGATCTTAGATAATGCTGAGAAACACTGACACTTAAACAGATAAGTAGGCTGAAGCATAGCAAATAAGAACCTTAAAAATAACTCAAATAAATCCTATAAGACAGGCAACCGGTACCGCTCTTTACCCTTAACCCTTTAGCCAAAATTGCCATGGTGATGAACATAAGTCCATTTCAGGGAAAGATAACTTTGACAATATTTTTCAGGTGAAAAAATATGGTTTTAAAAACACTCTCAGTATGTGACTTATAACTGAGGTCAGAGCAAGTAAAAGCATCCACACTACAAATTTCGGGAAAATGATTAGTATTTTACATTTCCTTAATTGTATATACACATTAACACTAGACCCAGCAGAAATCATTTCAGTTTTCAAGTGTTTATTTGCCTCAGTGATGGTAAACATTAATCATTTCATTAACAGAACATATTTTCAGGTGTAAGAGAAGAGTAGAGGTGTGTATCGTCAGCATAGCTATAAAAATATAGTGCCGCAGGGTATCTAACTTGCTGCTCAAAATCCAGACCTCTATCAAGAGGTAGGAACTGGTCCATTGAGCAGTGAAGGAAAAAGTGTCCAGATGAAATAAGTGTTGCTTGTGACATCCTATGGAGCTGTGTCTTTTACCTAGGGAATAGAAGGCATCAGGAGCAATTATGGGAAGAAGATAAGTCAGCTGAGGCAATGTGAGGCATCTGCAGAGAAACCTTGGGTCTTGGGTCTTACAGCTCAAAGAGTTTAAAGAGTCTGCTGCTAATGTCTTGCTGCCAGATACCAAAGCACACTTTCAGATAGCATGGGATGCCTGGAACGGGTCAGAACTCTTTAGCAGCATCACAAAGCTAAAATATAAAAGCTAAATATAAACCAGCATGACGCAGGTGGTTTTTAATTCTTTTGCTGACTGGTTCATATTAAGAAAATAAAAGAGGCCTGAACATAGTTCCTTGAGGAACTACACACTGAATGTGACACATAAATGTGTATAAGTTAAATATGTCTAAATCACTTCAGGATATTTTCAGGCAAGCTAAATCAGTTTTTCCAAAAGTATTTTGTGATCAATTGCATGAAAGACTGCACAGAGATCTAATTTTGTTGATATTCCACATGCAAACCAGCACACATACTTGACATCTGCCCATTTTTAGGCTCAATTACTGTTCAATTATTAAATTAAAAAATTGGGTGTAAACCTTTGGCCTGTGCAAGATTGTTATATTATTTATATCACAACTTACCCAAGGATGTTCAAATATTTATTAGAAATTATTTGAGTTTTATCCACTAATCTACGCCAACACAGGCCAGCTGTAATGTATTTATTTACTAGGCAACAACCAAATGGTGCATCTAGGCCTACCTCCACTTCAGTCATAATCCTGATTGCACAGGCTGCTCTGGCTGAGTTTCAGACTCGTTCACAAACAGCAGGTGCTCACTGCAGGAAACAGAGGTGTAAAAACCCTTTACACTAAATAGCCATGCCTGACCACATCAGATTCACACATCCAGCACATGCCGGTAGTTTTTTTCCTGCTTTTTATCCTCTTTTTTTTGATTATGCAACATTTCAGAAGCAGGCTGTAATGTATGACATGTGAAAACACTACTTTAAAGTGAAGTAATGTTTTTAATTAAAAGGAAAGAACAAACTGCACATGTATTTTGCAGAGAAGAATATGCTGCCTAATCTCGAAAGGAGGTTTAATGTGTACGAGTCTCCAGTTGCATTTCTTTTCTTATTGCTTTTCATACTTCTGAAAAACATCTCTGAGTGGAGCAAACTGTATATGAAAATTGTCTGCACTTATAAAACCTTCACTACTCAACAATGAGGAGGAGGGGACTGCCTTTTCAGTGACCTTAAATGGCACATTGATTTCTACGAATGTCAAAGAGGCAGCTCATTTTGCCTCCACTCTCATATATTTAGGGCTTAGTGTGCCAAGCACAGCCTTTTTTTCTCCCTGTTGAACCCTTCATGTCTTCGGCGTCATGGTAATGAAATAATACTTTGTGCCTGCACAAAAGACAATTCGCAAGAATCAAAAACAACTACGAAAGAGCGTGCATAGCTGTTTGTCCAAAAGCATGGTGGGCACAATGGCATTTAATCCTTCCACATCTGCCCCCACTCTGTCTAGCACCACAAACACACATACACAAGCTCACAATGGCTGTCCTTCAATAATCATCTGTCAAGTCCTTGGCTTCAAGGCTAGTGCTTTTCTGATTGCCGGCCCATTGTCATATTGCCTATCGACATGTTAGATTAAACAAAATTTCACATGTCAATTAAATGAGTGTTGCCCGTGTGATTAGCAGATCCCACTAACTGTCCTCCCTCCTCTATCGTCACCATTTTCCACATGGACGAGCAGCAAAGAGGGCTTTGTCCGGCAGGGCCCCCATCAAACACGCCAAAGCTGGGGTTTTACCGCCTCCTTGGCCCGCTCCCATTCTCCTTGGGGAGATGCTCAGGAAGAGACGGATTGAAGGAAGAGTGAGGGGAGGAGTGAGGAGAGAAAAAGTAGGGATTGTTAAGAGATTTGGAATCAGTTTTCTGGGCTTTCCTACATGGACCAAAGCCACTTGCTGTTAGGACACAGCTGGAAAAAAGTGAGTGCTGGACACCAATGCAAAAACAAACTACATGTACGTACGCAAGGCCTGACTGCAAGCAAGTCTGTTAAAGCTTTCAAAATATTGCGCTGTGAATTTGACAACAGCCAACAAAACACAATATGTTTAAAACATCACAAAGGTCTTTTTTTTAGCTTTTACTCTAACGGGAAAATGCTTTAGTTTGCAGGAAAAAATGTATGTATTACAATTAGCATGATTATACTGTAAGATTGTGCAAAATAATGTGAACTTTGATATGATTTCAGAGTCTCTCTTTACCCCTTACAATAAAATAGGCTTGTTCTTGAAGCTGTAAAACTGATTTATGGAAATGACCTATGCTTTGCTGCCCTGTATTGTGCCTTAGTAGAAAGTAGTCCAAACAGAAACATTAATGTGATAGACGTCAATGGCTAAACTGTAGGGCCAGTATAGATTATATAGTTAAATGAGTTGGTTAAGGTTACAGGACAAAAACACTGAATTCAAAAAAGGCTGTTTTTGCAGTGGAGCTTCCATATGGACTGCTGAATGCTTCAATACAATTTGAAACTTTAATCAAACTCCTTTACTTAATTACATCAAATTCTTTTCTTTTCAGTCCAAAGACGAGGGAAGTATGTTTTCTTTTTTCCCCAAGATGTGGGTTTCATGAAA
Source organism: Hepsetus odoe (assembly GCA_017165825.1). Lineage (NCBI taxonomy): Eukaryota > Metazoa > Chordata > Actinopteri > Characiformes > Hepsetidae > Hepsetus > Hepsetus odoe. The sequence continues at coordinate 15,534,922 of CM029376.1, forward strand.
TATGAAGCTGTTGTAAAATATTGTACTTTATTTTGTCAGTTTTATTTGAAAAAAGCCACACACGACTGAGCATTACGGTGACCTTACCCTGCAAAACGGCAGTTTTAAGGAAATAAAATGACAGACTGCAGTGGCTTGTTGCTTTAAATAAACAACAGAAGAAGCAATGAACATGTGAGAATGTGAGAATCACGTAAATATGATTGATTGTACAATAAAACTCTGCAAAGTGATCAAAAGAAATACGTGAACTAATAACCAGTTAGTATTACAGAACTGCTGAAGGAAATTCGTTCCACATTTTTTTGACATTAATACACACACCACTGTCTTTTGCCTTATTAGGTAAGTCTATGAAGTTGCTTCCAAATTCTCAGCCTGTAGCGAACTCCCACACGTGCACCGTCGCTGATAATTACTCAACCGGTCCCAAACAGAAAATCACCCACAAAGAGTCGGCCCCTGACCATTTTTTAGGAAGAGGCCAAGGCACTCCCAAAAACCTCTTCTCCCCCCAACCGTCTTTGTCTCCCTCTTTCTCAGCATGTGTTTGTTTTGCTTTTCTGTAATGGAACTGATGTCGGGATCACTGTCACATCTCTAGAGGGGTGATCTACCACCGTCTGACAAGCAGAGTGCATCTGAGGCAACAACAAATCGTGAGGACAAGTCATCTGGAGCCACAATGAAACTGAGAAGCAGGTGTTCCTTTCAAAGAAATTATTTTTTACAGTTTCCCCAAATTTAAGCAAACGTCCCAGAGTTAACATGTGCATGACGTGCACTTCTTTAGTTTTACAGTGGAGCATGGCTTAAGTAGCTGAAAATACAGCCACTTAAAACAGCAGCCTAAAAACACTGACTGTCATTTCAAAATTATTCCTCTTTCGCTTCGGACCTTGATGCTTGTTTATGTGGTTTCAGAGAGTGTATGATATATTGCAATAAATAAAAAAAATTTTACTTAATACTGAAAACCTACTGTTTGGAATTTTTACAGAATATCTTTTGGCTGATTTAGGTGCCCCAGTCATATGACATGTTTTACTGGTTTTCCTAACAATTAACACATTTCTGGATATTTTATTACACAGTTACTGTTTGTACTGAATTAAAAATGATGTATACAATTTGGCATGAGCATGCAAAATTCATGGCGATTATTATGTTTAACATCTGATTTGTTCCAATCCATGATACTCCGCAAATAACTGGAAATTATGCATAGGTTGTTTTTTTTTTTTTGGATATATGTCAATTTTTTTTTACTTGGAAAATCAATAACACATTTGACTACAGATTATCAAATTCACTTGGTGTAAGCACATGTTTCATGTTTAAAATCACAGTAAAAGAGCATGTGGAAGAGATCAGCATGTTCATGGAAAAAGAAAATGGGTTTGTTGTGTTTCACTTGCACTACGATTGGATGAAAAATGCTCGAACATTTCTGGAATAAAAATCTGATAATGCCAAAGCAGAGTCATGAAAGGTTTGACTCATTCTCTATAAGCTTTGGCTACAAATCACAAAACCATCAGTGCCCCGTACCTCGCCACTGTTTTTCGATCTAGACAGCTCAAAAGTGCAGAAAAAATCCTGTATTTTTTTTGAGGCAATAGAGCAGGTTTGTGTTTGACATGGCATAGAGCGGTGAGAGATGATCTCAGTGTGTCAGACTGGCAAGCCTGTCTCACTGACTATAATAAGCCTGCAGAAATACTACATCCAGCTACACTATGGTTCATTCAGAAATCTCTGCTCACTCACACTTGCTCACTGACTCTCTCTCTCTCTCTCTCTCTCTCTCTCTCACTAGCTGTGTTTTCCCTGCAGCCTGAGAGTGAGAGTGTGCGTGAGCCTGTGTGCATGTAGGACTCGAGCACCACAGTGTGCCGTGAGTATGTGAGGTCATGCGTAAAAGAGTGTGCGTGTGTGGGGATGAGTCCTGGTTGGGGAAGAGACAGCAGACACACACAGGCTCCATAGTGACTCCACGGAGTTTACTCCAAAGCACCCATCTCAGTCTGAATATGCCCCACAAAGTATTTTTCACCTAAACACTCGTAAAAACGGCTGTCGATAAGGAGAGCATGATATAAATGAAACTCACATCAATAATAAAAATGCAGTCAGCAGGGAAAAGATTTGAAGCTTTCATATTGGTTTTGATGTCTGGCCACTATTACTATTCAATTCCTTTTCACTCCCACCACTCTGCAGTCAAAAATGTGCAATTTTGCAAATCATATATTTTAGAGGCCAGCTGTTTAAGACGGAAGAAAATCCATCAAGAGAGAGCCGATATATATCGCAGTGCATCAGTTTTTTAAAATATGCTCTCTGTAGATGACGTGTACTTAATTTCACTTAGAAAACAAACCCATACATAATTTGACTGGGGAGCGCTAACTTCTGCATCTGACGGAGCTTTTTTCCTTAAGCAAGTAATTAATCACAGATTGAAAAAAATGACTGTGCATTTTCAGAAATGTCAATTCCTCTTGCTTAAAAGACTCTTTAGTGCTCTTCCAAAACTCCAGTGTCAGGCTGACCAGCCTTTTGAGACTGAGAAATCGAAATTTTACTTGATTTCTACATGATTTTAAAAAATGCAAAAATGAGAAGAAAATGCTTAGGGCATTTAAGTTCATGGCACTGTCCATCAAATACTATAGTATGTTGAAGTATATAAGCAAAATAAATGGAGCCTTTCAGACACTTTTACCAATTATGTTCTCTCGTACTCTTTCAACTCAAGCTTAATAAGTCTAAAAATGATCATCGGTAGTAAAACTGTATCTGCCCAAAGTCATTAAAGTCTGATTAGAACTAAAGGGGAAGGAAAATGGGTGTGAGCTTGGGGGAAGGGTGGAGGTGGGTTGGTTTCTATGGCAACAAGGAAGTTCATCCCCTCGGTTACATGGGCTGACTAACAGAACTCTAGAGGGTTCCAAAGTGGGCTGCTTGGGGCTTTTTGTTGGGGGGCAGGACGGGGCAGTTTGGGCATGCGCGTTAGTGTGTGTGCATGTTGTAGGCCTGGCTGGCTGGGTGTAGGCCTGATGTCATTAAATAAATCATGGAGAGAAGGTCCTTGCGGGACAGGGTCAGGGAGTGGCTGGGCCGGTCTGGGGCCTCTCGTGTCCAGAGGAAGGTGGCCCTGGACTGGCACTAATTGGAAGTGGCGAGGTGATCTGATGAAACTGCAGGAAAACTCTGCTTTGTCACAATGCGTAAGGGGCTCGTTTTTAAGGATGGCTGCGCTCACAGCAGCAGTAATTAATGCACCATTTAATGCAAACTGCTGAGGACAGACCCCAACCGTTAAACTGAAGGGTCACCGAGTCTGACCAAGTTTAAGCCCCCACATTAACCCTTGCAGTGTTATAGTGTACTGGAAATGGCAATTGATATCACCAAAAATATTTAAACAAAGAACAAGATATTTAAAAGTTTAATTACAGGAATAATCTCAGTCATAGTTCAGTCTTAAATTTTTCATTTGAGGAAAAGCAGAAAATCAACAATAACTGTTGACAGACTTTTAGCTATAAAAATAGGAAACCGACTCCATCAATAGAATGGATCAATACAGCCTCTTACCTTTTCCAGAGCTCAACCGGGTTTGATATGTGTCTTGTGTGGGCAAGTTCAGTGAGGCGCTGTTGAGAGAAAACATAAAAGACCATCAGTTTTCAACATCTAACAATAATGGTATATGATCAGCCTCATGCAACCTTATGAGCAAGCTATTCCCTGTAGACCATCATTCATGAGTACTTCTGAATGTAAAATCTATCAAAGGTAAATCCCATGCCTGTGCCAAGTGCGGAGAGAATAAACAGAAACATAAAACATCCTCTACTTACTTTAATCATTTATTTGTTGATTTCTCGCATAATAGGATGTCCATTGTTTTTATCTTATTAAATCTTTATCATGTTCTGATAAACTGCAAAAAAGCAACAAAAACTAGAAATATCCTAGGCTGATTCTAAAATTCTGAGACTGTTGAACATCTTGAACAAAGTTCATTTCTGTTTTCCATTTATTAACCTAATTTGTAAAGTTCAGTGAACTTGAGATTTTAAAAGAGCCTAGGTATTTAAGTTATTTTGCTATTGTGATGAGTACCTTATGTTTGTGAGTCTACACAAAGGCTTTAATTCAACACGATAAGAAAGATATCACAGCTCCAATGTTAATTTGGAAGAATAATTTGCTTAAATAAAAATGAACGGAGCAAGAATGTCAATAGACTGCAGATGTGTTGTTGAACTCCAGCATGCACTGAAGCTCGAACCACCATGATCCATTTCGAAGTGGGCGATGTTGGGATATGTAGTTGTAGTTACGATTAGAGTACTTTAAACAACTGTCGCAATTTCACAATTAAAACAAACTTGAAACAAGAAATTAGTATTTATTTCAATTACCCAATCATACAGCATTGAGCCCTGCCCTATTCTGAACTTAACCAACCAGAAGTCAGCACCCGCTCTCAGTCTTTATGGTGCAGTTGTTACTTGTGAAGTTGTGATTTATATATGTGCACTAAACACAGCTTGAGACAAACAAACAACATTAAAACCAAGTTAGAGCCTCCAGAAGAGTGCCAAGCCCTCTCACAATTCACTAAGGTCCAAAGGTATATTTATTAAGCCTTTAAAGTTTCACAAACAACTATTAACTGCAGACATTAGATATCAGCAAATAGGCACACATACGTACATACATAGTTACTATTAGCTATGTGTTAACTGAATACACCCAAATTTTTTGTGTGTGTGTGTGCATGTTGCAGCAATCTTTATCCTCGTGAATGAGTTAAGCTTCTCCTCCTCCTCAAAGGTGGGAAACCAACTGTGGCGAAAAAAAAACTAGAATCAAATGTAGGAAGTCAAATCCTCTGCTAGAATTGCATATGCATTATGAAAAATCCTGTTTCTGAATTGATGGTTAAGCTCCTCTGGCCTGTAGCTCTTGATCATTGGTGCATTTGAGGCTTCCATAAGCATGAGAAGAGACCCCTAAACGCACCCATCCATGGCAACCCCCCCCACCCAACACCACCACCACCACCACCAATACCAATACCAAAACCCTCTGACTGCATGCTGCCCCCCCATGGGGAGCACCACCTCCTGACCTCTTCCTCTGGAGGGGGGTCAAAGGGAATTTAACACGAAGGTCCCACATTCCTCCAAGGTGATAATTGCTGTTGCTCTCCACAGGGGGCCATCAGGCAGTGGGTAAACAGGAGGAGAAAAAGACTCACCCCCACCCCCATCATCCTTACATACAAGCACACTCACACACACATACACACTGCAATACGTACACACATAAATTACGACATCGTCTGACGTTCGGTGTCACCAGTCACACCGACACACCAGTTGTTTTTTTTTTGGGTCAAGCTCTCTCAAGTGTGCAGCTAGGCCCAGTGTAAACAGTGCTGCCACTTCACACCTCCAGCAAGCCTCCTCCAAACATGCTCCATGCTAATAAGATTTATTGAAAACTTCAAACAAGGTCTGTTTTGAAACAAAAACATCACGGCAGCTTAATTATTGCCCTCCATCATCATCTGTACCCCCCATGCAGTGGACCCTAACAGAAAGGTCCTTGGTGTAGGCTGATGGATGAGCAGTGCCTAAGATGAGACTGCCCTCATCCATCCATAGCTAACTGGAGAGGTACTGCTCTTCCCTCATTATCATGAGTGTGAAAGCCAGGCTGAAAGCACCTGGTCCCATAGCGGAGAGATATATTGTCAATACTAGTAGTAGTGCAACACAACAGTTCTGACTTTTATACTTGACGGTACTGAAAAATATCAATAATTATCTCCTTGATATCCTTATATATCTCAAAATAGTGACGTCCCTGTTGCAACAAAGTTACAAATACATTATGCTAATTAAGGAAACTATAACAGAGCAAAACAGTTAAAAGAGCTTTTTACCATAGCTTACTAAGAAGAAAGGCTCACTTTATTAATGTAAACTTAAATATCCTCATTCCATTATTAACTTTGAGAAAAAGATGGCTCTGAATTGCATCAGTACCACCCAACACCACCATGGGGAGGAAAACATACCCTTTTGATTTTATTTTAAATAGTTCCAAATGTATTTTGCATTTATAAACATGAACCAAAATAATTATATATTCATATGCATAAATAGAGAAAAATATAAAACAAACCCTTAAAGAATTTAAATAAATAATAAATAATGCATATGTGTCATAGTAAATAAAAATATACTATACATAGTCCTACATATTCTGTACAAACAATACGTTGAACCTCGTGTCATTATAAAAAGATGGATTGCAATGGACTGGAAATATTTCAACCAATAGCCATCAATCATGGTGAAGCTGAAAGAACTTTTTAATCAAATTTGTGCTCCTGCATCCGACATAAAACTCCTTTGCCACTAAAGAAGTGCAGAGATATGCATTTATACATTTAGACAAATCAGACCTATTTTGGAAAAGTGTTCTCTGGTCAGATGAAACAAAAGCACAGTGTTTTGTCAGTTTATTAAAAAAAACAGACTGAAATATCACATTTAAGCATTTAGGTCCTTTGTTATGATACTTGCATTTGTGCTCTTGTGCATCCAACTTCTATCAATGTTCTTACAACAGCAATGTCTAAATTCATTGGCCATAATTTAGAAAGGCACACATCTGACTACATAAGGTCTCACAGCTGATGGTCTATTTTTTGAGTGAACTCCAAGCCGTGAGGTCAAGTCCATATGAATTGTCCATAGACCGTGAGATGAGTTCAAGACACAGATCTGGGGAGGATGCAAAAACATTTCTGTAGTACCAAGAGCATGACAGCTTCCATCAGTCTCAACTAGAAGAGATTTGGAACCACCAACAGTCTTCCTACATGTAGACACCTACACAAACAGAGTCTTCTGGGACGAAGAGCATTGGTCAGACAGGTCAACAAGAACCAAGTGGTCGAGATCCTTTATGGAGATGGGAGAACCTTACAGAAGGACCACCATCAGTGCAGCGCTCCACCAGTCAGGCTTTTATGGTAAAATGTTCAGATGGAAGCCTTGGCTGAGTAAAAGGCAATGGGCATGCTCTGTTGGTCTATTTCAACTTAAACATTTGCTGGGAGTGCTGATTTTTTTTATTAGGTATTAATAAAATACTTAAAATAAAGTAAGTTACTTAAGTATTAAGTAACTGTGCACCAGCGTGAAAACTTGAGCTGAATTTACACAAAGGAAAATTGTTCCAGGGAAAAAATCATTTCGTGTATGAATTCTGTTTTTGTTTTTTTTTTTAAAGAGTTTACACTGCACAATTTTTATCTTACCCCAAATGAAGTTAATCTGCCATGCGTACAATTCTGAACTTTCCTTTTTGCTTAGTTTTGCACTGAAGTGAGCGTAATATAAAATACTGTTGCATATTTTTGACAAAAATGTACTGCGTCATAAAACAGACTTTCTAAGACTGATGTTCTGATGTTACTTAATAATGTCACAGTGTACAATGATTTAGAGCTATCAGGTAGGCTACAATTCTTCAGTTACTTGTTTGCTACTTTAGTCCCTTAAGCCTTGAAATATTTTGTAATTTAGAATGTTTGCAAAACAATTTAAGATTAAGGAACAAAGTTCCAGACTTAACCCGCACGGAGCCTAGGAAACATTCTCAAACCCTCAAAAGTATTGTCCC